>ONZH01005569.1:0-39519 GCA_900303285.1 Rhinella marina
TAGGCTAGTAGTGGTGCACCCCTGCTGATCCTGGTGTGGCACAGGTTGCACACCACAGTCCGTTGGTCATCCTCACTTTCTTTAAAGAACCTCCAGACTTGCGAACATCTAGGCCTCGCAACGGGAGCTTCACTACGTGAAACAGTTGCTGCTGATGCACCAGCTCCGGCCCTGCTTCTCCCTCTGGCCACACCACTGCCTCTTACAAACCTGTTCTGGTGCAGCACTCGCCCCTGCCTCAGAAGCACTGTCTTCACTCGGCTTATCAACCCAACTTGGGGCAGTCACCTCGTCATCCTCCGATTCCTCAGTCTGCTCCCCCCTCGGACTTCCTGCCCTGACAACAACTTCACCACTGTCTGACAACCGTGTCTCCTCATCGTCCGACACCTCCTTGCACACTTCTTCCACTAAGTCAACATTGTCATCATCACCCACAGACTGCGACAGTTGGAAAACTTGGGCATCGGGAAAGAGGTCAGCAGCAACCTGAGAAGTGGTTTGTGACTCTTGGAAGGGTCCAGAAAACAGTTCCTCAGAGTATGCCGGATCGCATTCCAAATTTTCCTGGGAGGGGGCAGACTGGGGGGAAGGAGGTTGAGATGGAGGAGCCAGAGGAGTGCTCCCTTGGGTAACGTGGGGTGGACTGCGTGGAAGACTGACTGGTGGACAAATTACTTGAAGCATTGTCCGCAATCCACGACATCAGCTGTTCGGACTGTTGTGGTTTCAACAGTCCTCTACCACGTGTCCCTGTAAGTTGAGATATGAAGCTAGGGAGTGTAGCTCTGTGGCGTTCCTCTCATCAGCAGGTGCTGTCTCACCCTGCCCAGGACCACGGCCTCTGCCCCCTGTAGTAATTGAATGCCCACACCCACGCCCACGCCCTCGTCCTCGACCCTTAGCCCTGGGGTTCAACATTTTCTGTATATAAGTGTATTATATAAGTGTATTATATAAAAAAAATAAATAAATGGGCCTACTGTACTGAAACCCACAAACTTGTTCAATCTGAACAAGAAAATATATAGGTGGATAAGTTAGAGCAAAATTACGTATGTTATTACGTACCGTGCAGTATGGAGCAATTACACTGAAACTTTTAGATTAGGCAGACTTGGTCTGCTTAAGTGCAACCCAGACAAATGTCGCACAGAGATTTTTGTAATGTAGCTGTACAAGTGAGAGCAAAAGACTCACTTTAATTAAGTGATGTACAGAATGTGTCACCTGGACAGAAATTACGGAGTGTGGTTTGTGGTGAGTGGACAGCTGAACTGTGACATACAGAATGGTTCCACACAGCTGTATGAAATGGATTTGTATCACTGAGATAAAACAACAAAAAAACTATTTTTTTATATATATATTTTTTTATATTTTTTTTTAGTATATATAATTTTTTTTAACGTGACGTGCAGAAACTATCAGAGAGCAAACTCAGCCCCTGCTGACTGTGGCTATTTTGACTGCAACACAGACAAATGTCGCACAGAGATTTTTGTAATGTAGCTGTATCAGTGAAAGCAAAAGACCATATTTGATTACGTGACATACAGTATGGGTCACCTGGACAGAAAATACGGATTGTGGTTTGTGGTGAGTGGACAGCTGAACTGTGACATACTGCTGTATGAATTGGATTTGTATCACTGAGATAAAACAATAAAAAAAAACTGTTCTATATGGCGATAGCTGCACTACTAGTGCCAGCCAGCCCAGCCAGGAGACAAAAAAAAATGTCTTGTAGCCCTTAGAAGGGCTGTTGGGTTCTTTTGAGATCACTCCTGCCTAACAGAGAACTAAATCCAGGCCCTAACACTCTCCCTGAAACGCAGCAGCTCTGTCCCTAACGACATCCAGACAGCATCTGAGCCAAGCACCGCGGGCAGTCACTAATATATTCCAGGGTCACCTGATCAGGCCAGCCAACCCCTGCTATCGATATGTAAGGGCCCCACGTGATGCTGGGTGTACCGCAGAGTCTCCTGGCTTGTGATTGGCTGAGTGTATAGGCGCCAAAAATTCAAAATGCGGGAGATGCCATTTCCTCGAGCATGGCGAGATACTCGTCCGAGCAGCGAGCACTTACGAGTACCGTAATACTCGAACGAGCACCAAGCTCGGACGAGCATGCTCGCTCATCTTTATTTAAAATGTTTACATTATACCTATAATGTATTTGCACTATATTGTTTGCACTGGATTGTTTGCACTAATGTTTGTACCTTTCAGCAACGTTTTCAAGTATATTGCCCATTGTGTGTATTTCTTTACAGGTACCATAATGTGTCCTCATATTCACTTTATTGTATGGTGCATGGTTGTACTATGCACTTAGCGGATAGACAGCACCTTACTTGTTCTACCTCAAATATACATACTGCCTCTGAGGGCAATTCCAGATCTGACCATTTCCTCTGGATCTGGCCTGGGGTCCGCAAGGTGTCGAAATAATGGCGCAAACCTCGGATCACCTGCTGGATCACCTCCTTTTTATGCTGGTTCAGGTGGCTGTGTGTGCCATCGTAAATCGTAATCCTGACGTTCCATCAACCGGACTATGTATTTCAGCTGTGCAGCAGAGCTAAATGATGAGGATCGCCTGGATGCCATTTTCGAACATTCGCTCTGCCTCTGAGTGCACGACGCAGCCTCTCATCGTACGTGCCTGCATATTAAGTAATCGCGTAGACAATAGTACACTGAGGATTCGTAAGCTATTTGTACGCTCATGCGTACGTCTTCTAAGAAGTTGCGTACATTTTTTAAATGAACGTTCGTTATTAGTGTTATTAGTGCTAATAGCACATAATAACGTATATTTTGTACGCAAATACAACAAATCTATTTGTCGAATATACAAATCTTAGGAAAACTTCGGCGAATGTTCGGCGAATAATTTTTTGAATGATTCTCTCATCTCTAGTCTCTACTACATGTACTGCTATCGGCATGTACTGTACTACTATGTATATACTTTACTGCTATCTAACTGTGCTATGTGTACTGTACTGCTTTGTTCCAGTGCCAGGATGAGCTGTTCCCTTGAAAACCAAGTACTCCACATTATGTTTCTATGTACAGAAGCTCCTGTTTTCCCACATACAGTAGAAAGTGATTCACTAGCTTCCAATAACTTTTTCTGACTGTATTGGTTATCTGCTTATTTTTTTTATTAAAATTATTTTTTTTTCTTATTTTGCATTGTTATTTTTGTTGCTTTGGAACCACGTATGGCCTCAAGTTACTTTGCTTTAGGCTTCAAAGGTCTTTTCTGAATTAATATTGTAACTAGAGATGAGCGAGTAGTGAAATATTCGAAAGTTCGAAATTCGATTCGAATAGACCGCGAAATTCGACTATTCGACCGAATATCGAATCCCATTAAAGTCTATGGGAAAAAAATGCTCGCCACTTGGAAATCTCAATTCGACCACTTGGAGGTCACCAAGTCCACCCTGAAACCTCAGAAAAGGATGCCAACACTGCTGGAATGCAACTAGGACAGCAGGGGAAGCATGTCTGGGTGCATATAACGCGCCCAAGTCGCACTATTACGCCACTATCACAGCCTCTCAACAATACACTCCAAAGACAATGTAACCTCTCTGTAAAGTGAGACCATACAAGGAAACCTTCTTTCCTCTACATTGCCATGGACCCCAAGCCAAACTAGACAAAAAAGAAGATAAAATTCTGCACCCCTTAAAATCACGTTGCCTATGACAACCACAGATGGCATAGGCAAAGGGGAAAGCAAATAGACCCCACCACTAATTGTCATTGTGTGTGTGTGTGAGATGTGGTCAGACATGTCTTCTTTAAAATGTAAAAACAACTCAAACACATGCAGAAGCCTTAAAATGCCCAAATTGTTGGCGCTTGAGATGTCAGTGACCCGACCTGGCCCAGTGTCATGTCTAGCAGGTAAAGCAGTGGGGATGTTGAGGGATGCGTAGGACCGCAAAAGGCAGGAAGAGGCCGTGGGCTGGCCAGAGGCTCATGGAGAAGGCAGGCTAGAGCCCGCAGGGCCGCATCTCTTCCCTATAACAGGCCCCCACACAAAGCTCTCCCATCGAGGGCTCTTAGGTCCTTGTTGTGAAAATATTTTAATGAGTGCGCAAAGTTAGCTTGAGGTGAGCCCTCGAAAAAATTATATGGAGGCCCAAGAGGTGAGCCCTCGAAAAAATTATGTGGAGGCCCAAGAGGTGAGCCCTCGAAAAAATTAAGTGGAGGCCAAAGAGGTGAGACCTCTTAAAAATTGTATTAAGGCCCAAGAGGTGAGCCATAATAAAAATTGTTTGTAGGCCGAAGAGGTGAGACCTCTTAAAAATTGTTTGTAGGCCCAAGAGGTGAGACCTCTTAACAATTGTATTAAGGCCCAAGAGGTGAGCCATAATAAAAATTGTTTGTAGGCCCAAGAGGTGAGACCTCTTAAAAATTATGTGGAGGCCCAAGAGGTGAGACCTCTTAAAAATTATGTGGAGGCCCAAGAGGTGAGACCTCTTAAAAATTATGTGGAGGCCCAAGAGGTGAGACCTCTTAAAAATTATGTGGCGGCCCAAGAGGTGAGACCTCTTAAAAATTTTGTGGAGGCCCAAGAGGTGAGACCTCTTAAAAATTATGTGGAGGCCCAAGAGGTGAGACCTCTTAAAAATTATGTGGAGGCCCAAGAGGTGAGACCTCTTAAAAATTATGTGGAGGCCCAAGAGGTGAGACCTCTTAAAAATTATGTGGAGGCCCAAGAGGTGAGACCTCTTAAAAATTATGTGGCGGCCCAAGAGGTGAGACCTCTTAAAAATTTTGTGGAGGCCCAAGAGGTGAGACCTCTTAAAAATTATGTGGAGGCCCAAGAGGTGAGACCTCTTAAAAATTATGTGGAGGCCCAAGAGGTGAGACCTCTTAAAAATTATGTGGAGGCCCAAGAGGTGAGACCTCTTAAAAATTATGTGGAGGCCCAAGAGGTGAGACCTCTTAAAAATTATGTGGAGGCCCAAGAGGTGAGACCTCTTAAAAATTATGTGGCGGCCCAAGAGGTGAGACCTCTTAAAAATTTTGTGGAGGCCCAAGAGGTGAGCCATAAATATATATATTTTTTTATTTACGGAGCAATTCTACGGCGGTTAAGGAGGAGGAGGAGGAGGTGGAGGAGGAAATGGCACTTCATACAGATGGCACTTCACTTTTGGCTGCTTTCCACTGTTGGAGAAGCAAAGTCCGGGTCAATCCACTTGCTGTTCATTTTGATTAGCGTCAGCCTGTCGGCACTGTCGGTTGACAGGCGGCTGCGCTTATCGGTTATAATGCCCCCGGCTGCGCTGAACACCCTTTCTGATAGCACGCTGGCGGCAGGGCAGGCAAGCACCTACAAGGCGTACAGGGACAGTTCCAGCCACGTGTCCAACTTGGAGACCCAGTAAGTGTAGGACGCCGAGGGATCGGGGAGGACAGGGGTACGGTCTGCCAGGTACTCCCGCAACATCCGCCGATACTTGTCTCTCCTGCTGATAGCGGGCCCCGCAGTGATGGAAGTTGCACAAGGGGGTGCCATGAACGTGTCCCACACCTTGGAGAGTGTTCCCCTGGTGGCTGTGGGCCTGATCGATGTTGAGGGACTCTGGGAGACCCTCTCCTCTCTGCCGCCAGCGATGGTGGGTGGGAAAATCTCCATCATGTTCTGCATGAGTTCCCTCTGGTATTCCAGCAATCGATTCGTCCTCTCCGCTACCGGAATAAAAGAGGAGACGTTATCTTTATACCGGGGGTCCAGGATTGTGAAGACCCAGTACAGTTTGTTCTCCACTATCCGGACAACACGTGTGTCCCGGGAAAAGCAGCCCAGCATCAAGTCAGCCATGTTTGCCAGACTCTGAATAGGCATGACCTCACTGCCCCCACCAGAAGGATCACTTGCCATTTCCTCCTCTTCCTCTTCCGCCTCCTCTCCGCCCCATCCACGCTGAACCAATGGGACGCACACAGCCTGACTGCTACCCTCGCCGCCAGCATCCTCCTCCTCTTCCACAGCCACCTCCACGTCGTCCTCCTCCTCCTCATCCTCCTCCTCCTCCTGCAACTGCCACCGTGAAGCAGACAAAAGTGTGGTCTGACTGTGTAGCTCCGTTGCGTCTCCTCCTACCCCCGTCTCCTCTGCGTGCAATGCGTTCTCCCTTATTGCGATGAGTGATTCTTTAAGGACGCATAGGAGCGGGATGGTTACGCTCACTATAGCGTCCTTGCTGCTGACCTTCTTGGTGGACTCCTCAAAGATACGCAGTACATCGCATATGTCTGCCATCCATGGCCACTCGTGGTTGGCAAACTGAGGGAGCTGAGTTGGAGGCACGCGTGGATTCATAATCTGGTACTCCATCAATGCTCTCTGCTGCTCACACACCCTGGCCAACATGGAATAGGTGGAATTCCAGCGAGTCGGCAGGTCGCACAACAGCCGATGTTCAGGCAAATGGAGGCGTTGCTGGAGTTTTTTTAAGACGGTGTGTATGAAGACTACGTATATACAATTATTTTGCAAGAGAACGCAAAGTACAGGTGCCAATGAAAAGGCTTTTTTTTTTCTATATTTCTAGGTACACAGCCGTGTACTAACAGATCAGACGGTGTGTATGAACACTACGTATATACAATTATTTTGCAAGAGAACGCAAAGTACAGGTGCCAATGAAAAGGCTTTTTTTTTTTTTATATTTCTAGGTACACAGCCGTGTACTAACAGATCAGACGGTGTGTATGAACACTACGTATATACAATTATTTTGCAAGAGAACGCAAAGTACAGGTGCCAATGAAAAGGCTTTTTTTTTTTTCTATATTTCTAGGTACACAGCCGTGTACTAACAGATCAGACGGTGTGTATGAACACTACGTATATACAATTATTTTGCAAGAGAACGCAAAGTACAGGTGCCAATGAAAAGGCTTTTTTTTTTTTTATATTTCTAGGTACACAGCCGTGTACTAACAGATCAGACGGTGTGTATGAACACTACGTATATACAATTATTTTGCCAGAGAACGCAAAGTACAGGTGCCAATGAAAAGGCTTTTTTCTTTTTTATATTTCTAGGTACACAGCCATGTACTAACAGATCAGACGGTGTGTATGAACACTACGTATATACAATTATTTTGCAAGAGAACGCAATGTACAGGTGCCAATGAAAAGGCTTTTTTTTAAATATATTTCTAGGTACACAGCCGTGTACTAACAGATCAGACGGTGTGTATGAACACTACGTATATACAATTATTTTGCAAGAGAACGCAAAGTACAGGTGCCAATGAAAAAGCTTTTTTTTTTTTTATATTTCTAGGTACACAGCCGTGTACTAACAGATCAGACGGTGTGTATGAAGACTACGTATATACAATTATTTTGCAAGAGAACGCAAAGTACAGGTGCCAATGAAAAGGCTTTTTTTTTTTTTTATATTTCTAGGTACACAGCCGTGTACTAACAGGTCAGACGGTGGGTATTTACACCTGGTATACAAAAAGGGTATTGCAGGCACACAGAACCCAGAACACTAGAGCCAAATAAACTATATTTAAAAAAAAAAATAAAATTCACAGCCGTATACTGCCAGATCAGATGGTGCATATACACACTAGGTATATAACAGGGTTTTGCAGCCAAAAAGAACGCAGAACAGTAGTGCCAAATATAGTTTTGTATGTAGCAGAGCACCTAATACACCACTAATGCCTCTCTCTGTCCCTACTCCAGCAGCTATCCCTGAATACAGCAACCGTTCTCTGCAGACTGTATATTGTAGTAAAGCTATCACTGTACTGCACTATAGTAGCCCTGATAAGGGCTTTTAATCACGCTCCTGCCTGTCCAACAGCTAAAACCTATCTGTCCCTTCTCCAGCCTCTGTCCCTGACTAAGTTCACGCAGCATATGCGAACGAGCAGGAAGAGCTGAGTTTTTAATATTCGAGGTCCAATCCATGTAGACGCTGTTTTCGCGCTGCCAGCGTGCTCCGCGGGCCTGTCATACCCCCCCTGCATGTTGATTGGTGGAAAAAGAGCGCCAGGGAAGGTGGGAGGGGAAACGAATTCTAAGTGCGCCATCGCCGTTATACTCTATTGAAATCGAGTATGCCGAATAGCGTAGTATTCGATCGAATACCGGCTCGATCGAACACTACTCGCTCATCTCTAATTGTAACTTGAGAGCACTAAATATTTTTCATGATAACTGTATAAATAAATTTACAACTAGTTAAATTGTATAATTCAGAAGGAACAGTTATTTTATTAAGCTGTTTCAAGATAAGATAGAGCTAAAGCCAGAGCTCGGGTTAGGAGTAGATATACTCATACAAAGAAAAATAAAAAGTACATTAAAACAAGGAATCCACAAGCTGAAAAATACATATGCATAATTGGATATCACAGCAATGCCCTAATGAGCTGAACAAAAATAGCATATGCAAGGAAATTAAATAGCAGATAATTAATACCTGTACATACTGAATTACATGGTATTTTGAGTTCTCACCTCCTCATTACTATTTATTTTAAAGTGAAGTTAATTAAAGTCTGCTGTACATACAATGCATTTGGAAAGTCTTCAGACCCTTTCACCTTTATATTTTGTTATGTTGCAGCCTTGTGCTAAAGTGAAAAGAAATTCAAGTTTTCCCCCATCAATCTGTACTCAATATCCCATAATGAGAAAGCAAAAACAGAATTTTAAAACTGTTTGCAAATTAATTAAAAAAAGGAAAAATAAAATTTTTGCATGGGAGTATGTATTCAGACCCTTTGCTATGACAATTGAATTTTAGCTCTGTTTCTACTCCTTGACTGGAGTTCATCTGTGGTAAATTCAGTTGAGTGGACATGATTTGGAAAGACACACCCCCCGTCTATATAAGGACTTATAGCTGACAATGCATATCAGAACAAAAACAAAGACATGAGGAGGAAAGAACTGCCTGTAGAGCTCAGGGATAAGATTGTATAGAGTCACAGATCCGGAGAAGGGTACAAAAAACTCTGCAGCACTAAAAGTTTCCAAGAGCACAGTGGTTTCCATAATTCTTAAATAGAAGAAGTTTAGAACAACCAGGACTCTTCCTAGAGCTGGCCACCTTACCTAAATAGTTGATTAGGGGAGAAGTGCCTTGGTAAAAGAGGTGACCAAGAACCCAATAGTCACTCTGGCTAAACTCTGAAGATCCTGTGTGTATATGGCAGAGACTTCTAGAAGGTCAACCATCACTGAAGCACTCCATCAATCTGGACTTTATAGCAGAGTACAACACCACTAAGCCTCATTACTATCATCAATGGGCAAGAACATACCAACAAAAACCTACCTAAATCCCACCCCACAAAGAGGCGGTGGAATAAATTATGCCCATGCACTCAATAAAAATATATAATATTTATTGATAATAAAAATAGACATACAGTAGTATAACATACAATAACTAAGGGGATATAGTATATATAATTGTCAATTCAGAATGTTATATAGGGTATATTAGTGTGTTATATAGGGTATATTAGCCTTTCAATACACTTGCAACATAAGCATATGCATATATAATGGATCATAAATTCTGCCTCTCTTAGGTAGAGAGGAAGCCTCTCCTCAGTAAAAGACACATGAAAACTCACCTGGAGATTGAAATAAAGCACCTAAAGGACCTCAGACTATGATAAACAAAATTCTCTGGTCTGATAATCAAACAAAAATGTACCTTTTGTTTCTACAATGTAAATAACATGTCTAGAGGAAACCATGCACTTCTCATTACCTAACATCAATAATAGCTGGACTTGGAGCAAGAAGTCTTGATTACTTGACAGGTGAATTCTATTTAAATATTGATATTAAAATAGGAATATGAATTCTCTGGATCTCACCACATTGGGTGCTAAAGTAAATTTCCAGTAAGCTATGTGCAGTCTAAGCAGCCAGCTATACAATACAGGATCGTTCCTCTATTATTCCTCCTGGCAGGTTTGTCTGCAAGTGCTTCAATGAAACACCAAACCAATGCTGACAGGATACTTAATTTTGGTTACACCCAGATATTTCATGCAGATGTTATGTATGTAAAGGGTGCTGCATAAGCATGCAGTATTCTACATATAACCTTCTACCTGGTAATCAATATTTTTCAGAACAACAAAGTCTCATTGGTGCTCATTGTGGAAAACTAGGCTCATCCTCTGGTGCATGTTCTTTCAGGGGCATCTTCAGATCTCATAAGGCTCCATAGCAAAACTTAATATGCTACATCACCCAGTTTCCCAGTGCACATACAATTGTGACCAAAACTATTGAGACTGACACAAATTTTGGTTTTCATGAGGTTTTCAGCTTTCAGTTTTTATGGTGGCATAGTTACATAGTTACATAGTTGTTAAGGTTGGAAAAAGACAAAAGTCCATCAAGTCCAACCTGTAATCCTGCTATATCGATCCCTGGATCAATGTCCATCTTCCTTTTAAAAAGAGGTTGGGCCAAAGGGAAAGGGTGTATAGAATAAGATTTCTATACATTGTCATAAGCCTCAATGTTATTTTGAATTAAAAAGTCATCTAAACCATTTTTGAAACCATCTCCTGTATTTACTGTGACCAGCTCCTGTGGCAGGCTATTCCAGAGATTAACAGCCCTTACTGTAAAGAATGCTTGTCGCCTCTTATGACCATATCTTTTTTTCTCCAATCGTAGGGAGTAGCTTCTTGTTTTTTTGAGGGGGTTTAGCACAGAATAGCTTCCTTTGATATTTTTTGTATGGTCCGTTTATATATTTGTACAGGTTAATCATGTCCTCTCCTTAGATGTCTTCAAAGCTAAACAAATTCAGTTCATTTAATCTTTGCTCATAACTAAGCTCTTCCAGGCACTTTATGAGTTTAGTGGCTCTCTTTTTCAAACTCCAGGGCATCCTTTTTATGGACTGTTGCCCAGAACTGAACTGTGTATTCCAGTTGAGGCCGCACCAACACTTTGTATAGTGTAATCCCTGGAGATGCCGTGTTTGTGCAGTTCACCGCCGGGCCCGGGCATGTGCACTGTTCTGACCACTGTGGGCATTGGTCTCACTCCCAGCAGTGCGCACGTGCCAGCTAACGGCATTCTACTATGGATAGCTGGCACTGGGCCCAGCAGTGAACTGCGCACGTGTGGGATCTCTGCCACTCAATTCTGAGTCTGCCACTCAAATCTGCAGAAATCTGAGTCTCACTCCCTTCTGTGAAATGCGTCCCCACCTATCCCTTGGTTGAACTTGATGTCTTTTTTCAACCGTATTAACTATGTAACTATGTAACAGCATGACGCAGAGATTACAGGAGGGCCAGACAAGAGATTAGGGAGGAGTTACGCACACAGAAGGCAGAGGAGTATTTGCAATCCCTCATTAGCATATCAATAAAACCACGTTTTTGCCGTTTATGAACAACAGAAGAAAAGAAAAAAGATACCATTTAAATCATGTTTATTTGTGCCACAGCATTATGTGAGCAGCGCAGACGGTGACATTTTGGTGACAGACTCTCTTTTAAAAGAGGGGAGTTTGCATGAAATAATTGTCTACTTCTCTTAACCATGGTTACCTCCAAGAAAACACCTGCAGGCACCATTGCTTTTCAAAAGGGCTTCACAGGCAAGAACATTGCTGCTTGTAAGATTACACCTAAATCAACTATATATTGGAGAAGAAAAGGTGAGCGCTACCATGAGTCCTGTGTTATGCCAACAGTAGCAGTTGCATAGTCTGTCTCTATGAAATGTGCTGTACACCACTGTGTTCTATTATCTCATTGGTCCTAATGGATTTATAGCATTAGAGCTTAAGAAGTATGGTGGTTTCCACCATCTATGATTTAAATCTAAACTTGAGGTTTGTTATAAATTCCAATGTGTAGTAATATATTTATGAAAAACACACAATATGGTTATTATTACATTTTTGGGACTTTCCACCTCTCCCTGAAATGTTGTCTGTAGACATAAATATAATAAATATATATGGTAGTTTAAAGTTCATGTGTTATTTGTAATTTTTATTTCAGTTAAAATCAGATAGCAACAGATTTTTCAATGTGTTTTTATTTTCTGATTATAGATTTTTAATTCCGTTTCCTGATCATGATTATGGGGGCAGCCATCTTGCCTGACTTGGTGTTTAACCATTACACTCAACCATTAGGCCTCACAAAATCACTTTATAACTGAATTGGTGCTCAAAAATATGGTTTTAGAAATTTTGTTGAAAATTTGAAAAATTGTTTCTAAACTTCTAAGCCCTCTAACTTCCTAAAAAAATAAAATGGCATTTACACAATGATGCCAACATAAAGTAGACATATGGGGAATGTTAAGTAATAAATATTATATGAGGTATCACTTTCTGTTTTAAAAGCAGAGAAATTGAAATTTTTCATAATTTTTGGTAAATTTGGGATTTTTTCATAAATAAAGGCAAAATATATTGACTCAAATTTATGACTGTCATGAAGTACAATGTGTCACGAGAAAACAATCTCAGAATGGCCTGGATAAGTAAAAGCGTTATAAAGTTATTAGCACAGAAGAGTAATACATGTCAGATTTGCAAAAATCGGCCTGGGATTTAAGGTGAAAAGTGGCTCGGTACTGAAAGGGTTAAAGCTTTAGGAGAGATGCCTAGACACAATAGACTGGTGGTAGTAGACGGGAGTCGGGTTAGACACATCTATTTCTATGAAAGAGTTTTCTAGCCATGTTCTGCGACCTATTCAGTGGTAATTGTATAAGGATGTGGCAATCAATTAGTATAAATGATGGATCCTGCGTTACCTATATATAGGAGATGTCTGTCATTGCAGTCCTGTCTGTGATGATAATGAGATGAATACTGAAAAAAGATCTGGATCAAGAAGTGCTGCCTATCAGTAGGTTTAGTGGCCACTGGAGGAGTTTAGGATTTTTAAAGATACAGATAGCAATATGGAAAATTAAAAATAAAATCACTAAAAATGATTAACAAAATTTAACATAAAAGCTTGATTTAAAGACTAGGTCATTTTCTGATGACATATTCCCTTTAAACATAAAGAAAAAATACGAATGCCTCTTAAAGAGGTTGTCTGGGCCTTTTAATATTGATGACCTTTTTTCCATTTGCTTCGGCACACATGGCGCAAATACAAGATGGTATCAGATTGGTGGGGGCAGGGGCGGATTGGCCATAGACCTTACAGGGAAATTTCCCGGTGAGCTGATGCCCAGGGGGCCGCCTGAGCCCTCCTCAGTGCCGGCTAGTGGAAGTTTTTGGGGATGTATTTTGTGCTATTGGCAGGATTTTGTGATGGACTGTGGTATATGGCTCTGTTGGAGCGGTATAATGTGCCACAGTATGGTATTTTTGACCCTGCCTTCCATCAATTTGGACCAGACTACAAAACAGAGCCACTTTTAGTATTTTTTCCAGGGCCATTGAAGTTCCCAGTCTGCCGCTGGGTGGGGGTCCGACACCCGTGCACACATGCCGTCTGCCTCCTCTCTCCCTGTCCGCTGTTGAAGTCCCATAGACATACAACAGCAGACAGGAAGAGAGAAAGGAGATGTCACGTGCACATAGCCCAGTTCTCCTGGGCTTCCTGGCTTATATAGTCCAGCCAACACCTGGCCTGGATACGTCGGAGTAGTCATCCCACCCTAAGTAGTCATACCACCAATGAAAACGTGGCACAGATCAGCTGCTGCCAACTAGCTAAACTATCACGGGTGACGTTAGGGAGGCTCGTCCCAGTCCCTGCCTGCCAAGGCCCGGAATTGCGCCACGAACAGCATGCCATCTTGTATTTGCGCCATGTGTGCCGAAGCAAATGGAAAAAAGAAATCCTAAGCCCTGGTGGTCTAGGGAAGTGGATGAAGTAATGCAACCATCCTTTGTAATCTAGTGTAATGAAGGGGTTAATATGTGTTTTTTGGTGGTCTAGGGTAATGGAAGAGTTAATATCACCAGGTCTAGGGTAGTGAATGGATCAATGTTTGAGTCCATGGTCATCTAGTGAAATTCCTTTGATCATCTAGGGTACAGGGGGTGGTTTGTATGTGATTTCTTGGTGATCAAGAAAGATTTCCCCTTTCCTCTAGGGTAGTTGAGGGTTTTACTTAACTACCTAGATTCTAGAAATGTGTGATATTGTGTCCTGTCACTGACAAAAAGCTTTTCATATTCAGCTTACACTGCTGCAGTACACTGATTCTGAAATTTTATCTGTAAAGAAATGGAGGGGGAAAGGGGGACCTCTGGTGCTATCGGACCCACATGCCTCTAGATCATTATATATCAATTTCAGTCTGTAAAACATAGTATACCTTTGGGTTTCTTGGAAATGTATTCAAATTAGCTTTCCTTCAATAAAGAAAAGAACACTGATACCATCAGAAGTAAAATATTTTCCTAGAAACTCAGAGCAGCGTTGGCTCGACTACAATAGTCCTCATGCATGTTAGAAAGAGCACCCCCCTAGACCACCAAAAGGCCACTCAGCTAACCACAGCAACTTTATCTTGAGACAGATAGTTGTATTTTCCTTTTGAAAGGAGAACTGGCTTGCATCACAAGAAATTTGGGTTCATTAGAATCCAAATTTTGGTGGTAAACTCAAGATGAATTCTGAAATTGGTAGAATCAATTCACTCGTCTCTAATTTAAACCATTTTAAAAAAAACGTGCAATGAGCATTAATAAACTTTAATAGCCTCACTTGGGGTCATGGAAACAAATCTGATTCATGCTCGACAACAGCACTTTATCTTAGTTTTGTATGTAATACCCTTACTATAAAAGAACGTGTTATAAGCTAAATCACCTTAACGAAAGATCCATTCATGCTGTTTTTTGTTTGTATTGAGACTGTTGTGTTTTGTACTATGCTTCCCATGGTTTTTGCACGTACCAGCAATGCAGTAATGTATGTGCTTCAGGTTTTATTAGAATAGACATGCCACTTTAACTCATATCTGTACATAATCAACTGGTTGTAAGAAGCACATTAAGTCATTACGTTATAAATTCAAAGGCTCAGATTAAAATAAATTGCTTTATCATTGTTTCTGACACAAATACGCATTGCTACATTGGTGATAAATTATTCTGTTTTCCCTCAGTGGTAAACACATTGTAAGCACTGATTACATTTTCTCTAATGCAGCAGACTTCCAGAGGCCTACAATAACAAGTCCATGCAGAAATTGTTTGTACGTATTATTCTAGGTTTATAAGCTTAATTGGCAGAGATTTTAGAGACATAACAAGATTAAGAACAACAGACTCAAACAATTTTAGGGCCATAAGAAATATGTTAATTTACAGTTTTTGGTAATGAGTAGTCATCAAATCTGAGTTGCATTATTCACATTTCAATACATTACAACATTGCATACCCAGAGAATATTTATATGCATTTTGTTATGGCGGTGTTCTGTGCCCACCAATAGTGGGCATAGCAGCCGCCTTGTTCACCCACTCTATACTGTAGCTTTAGGGCTTTGATGGCCTGGTCCCGCCAGCGTTTACCTCTCCCTGCCCAGCAATCCCAGCTGCTGGAGTGGCGATGCTCCTTCCAAGCAGACTAAGGCCTGCTTCCTGCTGGTAATGCTGCTGTCTGCCTGTAGGGTGTGCATGTGCGATCTCTCCAGCATTTAAAGGGCAAGAACATTTACCCTAATTATCCCGAGCCAATGGCTGGTTGTGCTGGGGTACTTTGGGCACTGTGGAAAGGTGCCTGAGCAGTAGGTTCTAGCAGGCTAGTTTCTTGCAAAGGTGCACCATTTGTTCATTTGCCTGTTCCATGTACTGACTTCTGCCTGACTACTGGTATTGACCCATCACGTCTAACCTGACCTCTGCTTGATCTCCGTAAGTTTATCAAATTGCATGTACTCTGCCGGCCCTGACCTCAGCCTGTCCATGACTATTTTGTCTGATCCCTTTGTGCAGAAACAGAAACTACTTCAACAGTTAACAGCCTGGTACAGGGGTTAAAGATTGAATAACTGGGAAACCACTTACAGTAGGGCTTTCTGGCCACAGTGATTGGTCTGACTTTGAGTAGCCCCATCTCAAATCTGTTCAAGTGACACAACAGATTCACATCGTCTTAAAGAGTTTACCTTTAGGATAGGTCATTAACATCAAATCAATGGGGGTCTGATTCCCAGCACTCCCAAGAGAAGCTCATAGAAGGAGCCACGGTGTGCCTGAACTATCACAAATTGGCACACTGTCTAGAAGTTGCGAGAAGTACTGCAAGCTCTGTATCATTCACCTGAATTTGACTGAGCTAGTACTGTATTTCCCAGCCACTAATATTGATGACTTATACTAAGGATAGCTCATCAATGTTTCAAAGGCATATATCAGCAGTATCAACCCTATTATATCTTCCCTATAATGCCTGGTATGGCTGATTAAAACATAATTGTTTTTAAAATATGTATATTAGCACTTAAGTACTCAAAGAGGTGGTACTAGCCACTCAGTGCACCTTAGCTCCTCGGCTCAGCTTCTCTGGACACTCCACCTCCACCTGAAAGCCAGGCATCCAGGTAGAAGAAAGAGCGTCCACAAGCTGTGCAGAGGAGCTAAGGTGGACCAAATGGCTAGGCCCACTCTCTATGCACTTAAGCACTAATTGGCAACATTTATGTATACTAAATACAGCAACGGATCAGAGGAAGAAAAGTCTGATTTTAATTAATACAGTTACTCCTATCAGGTATTATGACTGGTTTAATAGAGTTGATCCTGCTGACATATGCTCTTTAAGTCCTAGAAAACCATTTTAAAGGAAATCTGTCACCAGGAATGTCACTGTTAAACCAAGTGCAATTCCTTGTACGGCTAGCTCAGCTGACTGCAATGATACCTTTTACTTAGTGATTCATTCTAGAGAAAAAACTATTTTAATCAATATGCAATTGAACTGTTTAAGTGGATTGAGAGTGGTTCCATGCTTTTGTGTGCATTCTTGCTCCTCCTGCTTCCTCTGTCAGCCCCTCCCTCTCCTTTTTGATTGACAATACCAGGTTTCTGCATCAAGAAGGAGAGGGAGAGCTTGCAGAGGAAACAAAAAAAGAATATCTGTAAGAATATCTCCTTAGCGCCCCTTACACAATAAAAAAACCTCTTTAGTACTGTCCACAGTAAGGATGCCCTATTAGTGCCCCCTAAACAGTAGTGATGTACTCTTAGTGCTTCACCACAAATGAAGGATGCCCCCTTCACACGGTGTTCTGTGTTCCTCTCACAGAAAGAATTCCCCTTCAGTGCCTTCCGCACAGTAGTGAAGCCCCCTTTGTGTTCCCCAAAATAGTGATGCCCCCTTAGTGTCCCCTCAAAATAGTTGCCCTCCAAACTGATATAGTGATAACCCAATTTTTAAAATAATAAAAGTAAAAACTTTGCCCCTATTCACAGCACAGGCCAGGAACCCCCTTGCTTGTGCTGTGTGCGGCTCTGTGTAGCATGCACTATAATGTTACTGTATTGCACTTCCATTTTGTAGAAGTTACAGGAGGAATGGAAGAGCAGAATGCTGACGGCTCTCAGCTTCACCTTTGTACTCAATTATATCTGTTCTGAGGAAGCAGATACAGTTGAAATTGGGACATGCTGCAGACTTCCTGGGATATCCAGGACTGGTAAGTGCTGGTGATACTTCATGTAATATACTCAACTGGTTCAATATAGATATGGTCAAAGCTAAGTTAATCAAAGTAAAGGTGAATAAGGCTCCAGGACCAGATGGGTTACACCCAAGAGTTCTTACGGAACTTCAGTTCAGTTCAGTAATTTCTTTGCCCTTGTATATAATATTCAAAGATTCTCTGGTGACTGGCATAGTGCCGGGGACTGGCGTAAAGCAAATGTGGTGCCCATCTTCAAGAAGGGCTCTAGGTCATCCCCAGGGAATTACAGACCGGTGAGCTTAACGTCCATTGTGGGGAAACTTTTTGAGGGTCTAATAAGGGACTATATACAGGAATATGTTTTGGATAATAGTATTATAAGTGATAACCAGCATGGTTTTACTAAGGACAGAAGCTGTCAGACTAACCTGATTGGTTTTTATGAAGAAGTGAGTAGAAGTCTGGATAGAGGGACGGCTGTGGATATTGTGTATTTGGACTTTGCAAAAGCATTTGACACGGTCCCTCATAGACATCTGATGGGTAAATTAAGGTCGGTTGGATTAGAAAATCTACTCTGTAACTGGATTGAGAACTGGCTGAAGGAGCGTACTCAGCGAGTGGTGGTGAATGATTCCTACTCTGAATGGTCCCCAGTTATAAGTGGTGTACCCCAAGGTTCAGTGCTGGGTCCACTTTTATTTAATTTATTTATTAATGATATAGAGGGAGGAATTAACAGCACTGTTTCAATTTTTGCAGATGACACTAAGCTTTGTAGTAGAGTCCAGTCAATGGAAGATGTGCAAAAGTTACAAGCTGACTTGGACACACTGAGTGTTTGGGCATCCACTTGGCAGATGAAGTTCAATGTGGATAAATGTAAAGTTATGCATCTGGGTACTAACAACTTGCATGCCTCCTATGTCCTAGGGGGAGTAACACTGGGAGAGTCACTTATAGAGAAGGATCTGGGTGTCCTTGTAGACCATAGACTGCAGAATAGCATGCAATGTCAATCGGCTGCTTCTAAGGCCAGCAGGATATTGTCATGTATTAAAAGAGGCATGGACTCGTGGGACAGGGATGTCATATTACCACTGTATAAAGCATTAGTACGGCCTCATCTGGAATATGCTGTTCAGTTCTGGGCTCCGGTTTATAGGAGGGATGTCCTGGAGCTGGAAAGGGTGCAGAGACGGGCAACTAAACTGATAAGGGGCATAGAGCATCTTAGCTATGAAGAAAGATTAAAGGAGTTAAACTTGTTTAGTCTTGAGAAGAGACATATAAGGGGGGACATGATCAACCTGTATAAGTATGTAAATGGCCCATACAAAAAATATGGTGAAAAACTGTTCCAGGTAAAATCCCCTCAAAAGACAAGGGGGCACTGCCTCCGCCTGGAGAAGCAAAGGTTCAGACTCCAGGGGCGACAAGCCTTCTTTACTATAAGAACTGTGAATCTGTGGAACAGTCTACCGCAGGAGCTGGTCACAGCAAAGACAGCTGAGGGCTTCAAAACAGGCTTAGATAAATTCTTAGAGAAAAAGAAGGTCACCACATATTAAGAAATGTAGAGTCATGTCTTAAGGTTACCCGTCCCCCTCCCCTTCATCACTCCTACCCCTTCCCTTGGTTGAACTTGATGGACATGTGTCTTTTCTCAACCGTATTAACTATGTAAGTATGTAACTATGTAACTATGCGGCTGAGATAGTTTTTTTTTTCGTTTTGGTCAGTCAATCATCCGTTTTTGTGGTAGTTTTCTCTGTAGACCTCAATATACTTTTTATGTAAATAGTGTTAAAAAAAACAAAAACAAACAAGATTATTTTAAAAACTCCATGAAAAAAACAGTAAAATAAACAAAAATGTTTACACTTTTAGGAAGCTGCAGGTGTTTCTTTAGGCAGTTCTGATGAGGTTTTTAATAAAAAAACAAAACTCACAGCATCATAAGGATGTATCATGGTGCTAACCTGGGTCACTAGGCAAACGGTATAGATGAGATTTTCATAATAGGGGCTCTAAAACTGGCCTAACGGTTGTTGGATTGTGAAGGATTGAGTGTCAGACTACATGGACAGCGCAATGACAGATTCTCTAAGACTGTAGATGACACAGGTACTCCACTGCTGAAGACTTTCAGTTTATTAGACAGATCCAGCTTTTTGGTAGTTTTTCCTTTTGGCGGTACTATGCCAGTACAATTAAATACAACATATTGTCCTTTTTTAGTAGTGAGCACAGGGGGATAAAACTATTTAGATAGGGATCTCATTGCTATTTTACTGCTGCTAAGAGGGAAATATGTTATCTGCTAGTATGATAGGAGATTTGTAGAATTGGGAGAACAGCCTGGCAGCTCTATTGTTCTCTTTATATGCCTACTAGTGTTGACCGAACATGCTTGGCCGAATACACTATTCGGCCGAACATGGCGGTGCTTGGGACCACACGGTATTCGGCCGAATATCAAAGCGACATGCTTGAGTCACCTCCCCGCACGCTAATTAGCCAATTAGCGTGCGGGGGGGGGGGAGATGGCATTCAGTGTAATGCCAGTAGCCATCTAAGCTACTGGCAGTACACTGATTGGCTAGCCGGGTCACATGTCACCGGGTGCTATAAAGCACCCGGTGACATGTGACCTGGCCAGTGTTAGACAGGGAGAGCTGCTGCATGCAGGAACAGACAGCGTAGGGAGAAAAGCACGCTAGGCAGGGATAGAAATCGCTAAACAAAGACCCAAAATCCTTTTTAAGGGCTATTATATCTGGCACAAACCTACATTTTATTATTTTGGAGGACTTTAAAGGTGGTGAAAATAGCGATAGGTGGCCTGCCATTAACGCCACATGCGCTGCTGCAGCAAGGAGGGAGATACACTGTAGGGAGAGAACCTCGCTAGGCAGGGATAGAAATCGCTCAAAAAAGACCCAAAAGCCCTATGTGCTATTGTATCTGGCACAAAGCAATATTTTATTTTTGGGGTGTTTAAAGGTGGTGAAAATAGCACTAAGTGGCCTGCCATTAATGCCACATGTGCTGCTGCTGCATGCTGCAGGATACTCTCTGTATACTATATACCTGACATACTTTGGTATAATTTCTGCTGTTAAGCCCGTCGTACTTTTTTTGCGTCTTGCTGTATAACATTTGCGTAGGGATAGAATTTCTATAGGCAGGGTTAGTATCATTGTTCAAAAGACAAAAGTCCATTGTTAAATTCTTCTGCATTTTTTTTTGTGGCAAAAAAAACCCCAAGAGTGCCCTGTCAGTAACGCTAGGTGCACAGCGTATTACAACCATTCAAAAGTCTATGTAGCTGACATCCGTTGTTACATTTAATACCGTTAATTTAGGCCGCAGTTCCTCATTTGCGTCTGCAGTTTAATTTGCTCAAGGAGGGAATTAAACTATAGGGATAGGATTTGGGTAGGTAGAAAGATTGTTTCGGTTCCAAAAAGACCAAAGTCCATTGTGAAATACGTCTGTTTTTTTTTTGGGGTGGCCAAAAAAGACCCCAAGTGTGCCCTGTCAGTAACGCTAGGTGCACAGCATATTATAACCTTTCAAAAGTCTATGTAGCTGACATCCGTTGTTACATTTAATACTGTTAATTTAGGCCGCAGTTCCTCATTTGCGTCTGCAGTTTAATTTGCTCAAGGAGGGAATTAAACTATAGGGATAGGATTTGGGTAGGTAGAAAGATTGTTTCGGTTCCAAAAAGACCAAAGTCCATTGTGAAATACGTCTGTTTTTTTTTTTGGGGTGGCCAAAAAAGACCCCAAGTGTGCCCTGTCAGTAACGCTAGGTGCACAGCATATTACAACCTTTCAAAAGTCTATGTAGCTGACATCCGTTGTTACATTTAATACTGTTAATTTAGGCCGCAGTTCCTCATTTGCGTCTGCAGTTTAATTTGCCCAAGGAGGGAATTAAACTATAGGGATAGGATTTGGGTAGGTAGAAAGATTGTTTCGGTTCCAAAAAGACCAAAGTCCATTGTGAAATACATCTGCTTTTTTTTGGGGGGTGGCAAAAAAAACCCAAGTGTGCCCTGTCAGTAACGCTAGGGGCACAGCGTATTACAACCGTTCAAAAGTCTATGTAGCTGACATCCGTTGTTACATTTAATACCGATAATTTAGGCCACAGTTCCTCATTTGCGTCTGCGGTATAATTTGCTCAAGGAGGGAATTAAACTATAGTTTGTTTCTGTTCCAAAAAGACCAAAGTCCATTGTGAAATACATCTGCTTTTTTTTTTGGGTGGCAAAAAAAAGCCCCCCAAAACCCCCATCCGTTGTTACATTTAATACCGTTAATTTAGGCCGCAGTTCCTCATTTGCGGCTGCTCTATAACGTTTGCGCATTCAGAATATTGGACATTCGTTTACATTTTTCTGATCATACAGTTAATAAAAATCTGCAGTACTGTAGTTGTGACCAAGTTGCATATATACTATACCATATGCGCAAGGCGAGCACTAAGGGAAAGGGAAGTAGGTGTGCTGCTGATGGTGAACGCAGAGGCCATGGCTCTGGGCGCGGTGAAACTGTGCCTGCTGGCAGAGCCCAAGAAACAAAGTCATCCCAATCTCCTAGCTTCATGTCACAGTTTGCAGGGCAGCGCAAGACAGAACTCTTGTCGCCACACCAGTGCGAGTAGATAGTCGGTTGGATTTCTGGTGATAATGCTTCCAGTCGGTTCAGCACCACCCCTTTTTCCACAAAGTCCAGTCTCAGTAGACAAGAGTCTGGGCAACCGCATCCTCACCCTGATCCTCTATCCTCCCACCATGCAGAGTCTGGGCAAAAAACTAATCCCACATTGGGATATTCCGAGGAGCTTTTTTCATCACCGTTCCTTGGCTCGGGCATCTTGCCAAGGCCGCTTGAAGTGGGACATGAGGAGATATTGTGCCCTGATTCCCAACCTATTGAGCAAACACAGTCTGTAGAAGATGACGGTGGGGACCAGCAACTAGCATCTCACGAGGTGCATGATAATGATGAGACACAGTTGCCAATAAGTCAAGGGCAATTAGTATCTCAAGAGGTTGTGGATGAGGATGAGACGCAGTTAAGTCAGGTTCTTGTTAGTTCACCATGTCAGGAGGAGGACCAGAGTGAGGATGTTGAAGAGGAGGTGGTGGACGATGAAATAGCTGACCCAACCTGGGAAGGTGGCAAGCCGAGCGAGGACAGCAGTACAGAGGGGGAGGGATCCTCAGCAGCGCAACAGGCTGGAAGAGGCAGTGGGGTGGCAAAAGGGAGAAGGCAGGCCACGCCATCCAGGCCCGCAACTGTTCCCCGGAGCAGCCCCTTGCGGCAAGCTCCCTTGCCAAGGGTTAGGTGTTCCGCAGCCTGGCGGTTTTTTGAGGAAAGTGCTGACGATAAACGGATTGTAATTTGTAACCTGTACCGTACCAAGATGAGCAGGGGCATAAACACCAGCAACCTGACCACCACCAGCATGATCCGACACATATCAGCAAAGCACCCTAAAAGGTGGGCCGAACACCTGGGTCCACGATCTGTGTCTGCAGGTCACACCACTGTCTCCTCTTCCCCTCTGTTACCTGCTGTCCAAGACGCAGGCCCAGATGCCTCCCGCCCTGCATCTGGACCTTCGCAGGAACCATCAGCCAGCACGTCCACTTCAAAGTCCCAGCGCAGCGTTCAAATGTCCTTACCCCAGGCATTTGAATGCAAGCGCAAATACCCTGCCACCCACCCACAGGCCATAGCTCTAAACGCGCAACTTTCTAAATTGCTGGCCTTGGAAATGTTGCTGTTTAGGCTGGTGGACACCAAGGCTTTTCGCAGCCTGATGGCGGCAGCTGTGCCTTGTTACGCAGTCCCCAGCCGCCACTATTTTTCCCGGTGTGCCGTCCCCACCTTACATCAGTATGTGTCCAGAAACATAACCCATGCCCTGGTCATTTCTTCTTTGGTCTGCTCTTCAGCAGAATGTCATATCAAGAATATCAGTTTTTCAATGGTCAGCTCGGTATTAGCGTGTCACACTTAAATTTTTTTAACGGTCTGCTCTTCAGCAGAATGTCACATCAAGAATATCATTTTTTTGGACGGTCAGCTCAGCATTAGCGTGTCATACTTAAATTTATTGGACGGTCAGCTTGGCATCAGCGTGTCACACTTAAATTTTTTGGACGGTCAGCTCGGCAGCAGAGTGTCACCCTAAAATTTTTGGGATGGTCAGCTCGGCAGCAGCGTGTCACCCTTAAATTTTTTCTACGGTCTGCACAGCAGCAGCATGTCACCCCTATTGTTTTGGAGTGTCAGCAGCAGGCCATCAATGATAATTTTTCACGGGTGTCTCTGATGCCCTCCTTTATGTGTAATAAAGGGTGTATTGGATTGCCTGTTCCTTGTAATTTTTGGCAGCCCTTTCCCACAATTATACCACAATGTGAATGAGGCCCTCTTTTATGTGATATACCTGTTGTATGGGAGTGCCTCATCCATGTAATTTTTGGCAGCACTTGCGCTTAACGTACAAGTAAATCTATGTTTCCCAACATTTCCTGTAAAATCGATGTTATCTTGGGTTTTTTGGGGGTATTTTTGTCATTCCGTAAAAGTGGCGTAATAGTCGGCCATCATCTTTTATAGCAGTGACTTCGATGTCCAAGATGCATCCAGACATCCTCCCCATGCTGTTCCCTAACCATTTCTGTGGTGTTTCCACCATTTTCTAAAGTTTCAGGGGGTGCCTGGTCTTCTCCTATTGACTTCCATTATACTCGGGTGCTCGGCCGAGCACTCGAGCACCACCTAGCGTTCGGCCAGAGCACCCGAACATCGGGGTGCACGATCATCACTAATGCCTACGTAAGAATGCTCACGGAAGAACATTGCACTTATCAGTGTGACGCTCCAACTTTGTCTCTACAGGTAGGCTTTCTGGTCACAGTGAATGGTCTGACTTTGGTTGCCGTCATACACTGTGGATTTTGTTGCAGAAATTTTCGCAACTGAAAATCACTTCCATTCATTTGAATGGGGCAGCAAACACATGTATCTCTGAAGGCCCCATCCATTCATGATTTTCAGTTGTGGAAGTATCTGCAACATAATCTGCAGTGTGTGACAGCACCCAAAGTCAGTCCATTCACTGTGGCCAGAGAGCCCACCTGTAGGGGGTTGTGCAGTGTCTAAAGGCACCCTTAGGCTATGTTCACACGAATGGCTGTGAAAATGGTCCTGTGATGGCCGTTAAAAAAAAAAAAGAACAGCCAGCACACAGCCATTTTTCAGAACCATTATGCCCCTTTCACACGAGCGGGAGACTCGCATGTCTCCCGCAACGCATCTACAGGGCTGGACTCGGCACTGACAGGGATCGCATATAATGCTCTGCGATCCCTGTCCGTGCAGAGTCCAGCCCTGTAGATGCGTTGCGGGAGACATGCGAGTCTCCCGCTCGTGTGAAAGGGGCATTACAGTCTTTCGGGCTATTCACACAGCCATTTAGCAGCCATCAAAAATACATGTCCTATTTTTGGCCGTTTTCACAGACAGACATACAGTGCCTTGCGAAAGTATTTGGCCACCTGGAACTTTTCAACCTTTTGCCACATTTCAAGCTTCAAACAAAAAGATATAACATTTAAAATTTTTGGTGAAGAATCAACAAGTGGGTCACAATTGTGAAGTGAAACGAAATTTATTGGATCATTTAAACTTTTTTGTAATAATAAAACTGAAAAGTGGGGCATGCAAAATTATTCGGCCCCCTTGCATTAATACTTTGTTGCGCCACCTTTTGCTACGATTACAGCTGCAAGTAGCTTGGGGTATGTCTCTATCAGTTTTGCACATCTAGAGACTGAAATTCTTGCCCATTCTTCTTTGCAAAACAGCTCGAGCTCCTTGAGGTTGGATGGAGAGCGTTTGTGAACAGCAGTTTTCAGCGCTTTCCACATATTCTCAATTGGATTCAGGTCTGGACTTTGACTTGGCCATTCTAAGACCTGGATATGTTTATTTTTGAACCATTCCATTGTAGATTCTGCTTTATGTTTGGGATCATTGTCTTGTTGGAAGATAAATCTCCGTCCTAGTCTCAGGTCTTTTGCAGACTCCAACAGGTTTTCATCCAGAATGGTCCTGTATTTGGCTCCATCCATCTTCCCATAAATTTTAACCATCTTCCTTGTCCCTGCTGATGAACAGCAGGCCCAAACCATGATGCTGCCACCACCATGTTTGACAGTGGGGATGGTGTATTCAGGGTGATTAGCTGTGTTACTTTTACGCCAAACATATCATTTTGCATTGTTTCCAAAAAGTTCGATTTTGGTTTCATCTGACCAGAGCACCTTCTTCCACATGTTTGGTGTGTCTCCCAGGTGGCTTGTGGCAAACTGTAAACAAGACTTTTTATGGATATCTTTGAGAAATGGCTTTCTTCTTGCCACTCTTCCATAAAGGCCAGATTTGTGAAGTGTTCGACTGATTGTTGTCCTATGGACAGACTCTCCCACCTCAGCTGCTTTCACAGTGCTCCTTGGGATGTTTAAAGCTTGGGAAATGTTTTGGTATCCAAATCCGGCTTTAAACTTCTCCACAACAGTATCACGGACCTGCCTGGTGTGTTCCTTGGTCTTCATGATGCTCTCTGTGCTTTAAGCAGAACCCTGAGACTATCACAGAGCAGGTGCATTTATACGGAGACTTGATTACACACAGGTGGATTCTATTTATCTTCATCAGTCATTTAGGACAACATTGGATCATTCAGAGATCCTCAATGAACTTCTGGAGTGAGTTTTCTGAACGGAAAGTAAATGGGCCGAATAATTTTGCACGCCCAACTTTTCAGTTTTATTATTACAAAAAAAGTTTAAATGATCCAATAAATTTCGTTCCACTTCACAATTGTGACTCACTTGTTGTTGATTCTTCACCAAAAATTTAAAATGTTATATCTTTTTGTTTGAAGCCTGAAATGTGGCAAAAGGTTGAAAAGTTCCAGGGGGTCGAATACTTTTGCAAGGCACTGTACCTCATTGAAATCAGTGGGACTGTTTTTAATTGCCACTTAGCCAGGAGTGCACCTAAAAACAAGTGAGTGGCTGAGGTGAGTATTTTTTTTTTTAGCATAAAAAAACCTGAACATTATTAATAATTAAGGCCACTGAAGGCCATTATTACTACTGGGGCCCACTATGGGGAACATTATTACTACTGGGGCCCACTGTGGAGGACATTATTACTGCTGAGGGCCATTATAGGGGACATTATTAGTGTTGGGGACAGGGGTGTAACTATGTGACTGCTATGGGGCCCAGGGCAAGAGGGGAGCCAGTCTTAGTTGGGATCATCTCCTCTTCTACTGGGGGTGAAAGCTTGGTTAGGACTCTACCTTCTAAAGAAACACCTTTTAGCAAATGAAGCAGTGGAAAAAGGGTCACTGAAAGGGTTTTAAACAGAAACCTTTCTGTATTGTGTGAGGGGCCTGGTTTGATACTTGCTATGGGGCCCTTACTTCTCTATGTACGCCACTGGTTGGGGGCCACTATGGGGCATATTATTACTGCTAGAGGCCATTATGGGGGACATTGTTTATGCTGGGAGTCACAAAGAACAACATTATTAATGTGGAGGGCCACTATGGGGAACATTATGTATACTGGAGGGGTGAAAGATTTTAATTTAAAAAAAAAGCCAATAAAAATCAGCCATTTTTATTGGCCGCTTTTAATGGACGTAAAAAAACGGATGAAAAAAAATGAGAAAATGGCTGAAAAATGGCTATGAAACTAACAGTGTGGCGTTTGAATGTAGCCTCAGATTGTCAAGCGAAAGCAAAGTCGAAACTAAGAAGTTAGGAGCCGGGGAAGGAAGTAGAATACATAAAGTGACTTTAAAAAAATTGTGTCCGTTTAACTGTATCACTGTTTGGAGCTTCAACCCTGGTGCAAATATACAATCAATTATTGCAGTATCTCGGACCAATTCAAATGACATGAAACCATAGGTATACTTTACATGTGTATGGACTTCAGTATAAAGTTATATAATATCACTTCTATTTGCCCTTTTTTGTGTTTTCTATTTTATAACCACTGCAGTTTTTCTATTAGCGTTTCTAGCCTAGAGTATTTAAAAGTCATTTTATCTTCCTAAAATATACTGGTCTTAAAAACTTGGGAAAAACTGAAATAAAATATAGCTCGTCCAGTGTCCTCTAACCCACAGATATTCTTCTAAGCTCTTTCTAATCTGTGGAAGGAATTGAAACAATCTTTACGTTTATTAAACTAATCCTCCAGCCCTTTGTTTTGCTTACATGATACGCTTTCCATATGGCATTATCTATAAATCATATACAGTTTATTTTCTTACAACCTGTACTTAAAGCTACATAGTCATTTGGCTCTTTTCAGACCGCAAAATGCTAATATTTATAAAATGCCTATTTTTAACCCATTCTTAACTGCAGATGTAGATTTGTCACTTCATGTTCATTATACCGTAAAAGCGTTTTAATGAAAGGAGTTTTTCCGCTCTAGGGTTTTTTGGTCAACTTAAAGAGGACCTGTCGCTTCTCCTGACGAAAATGATTTTATTCCACATGAAAAGGCAATTCTGGATATCTTTTCTTATAACTGTATGCTGTGCTATTCCTCTATTATTCCTTGCTAGAAGTCTGTGAATAAAGGTAAATATGGGTGTTATTAGTTGGGGTGTGTTCTTGCACTGTCAGATACTGGCAGCTTTGATTGGACAATGTCAGATTATGCAGGACACCCCTAGTAGGTAACACCCTGTTGGATTCTTATTCATAAATTTCTAGCAGGAATAGCAGAGGAATGGCATATCATACAGTTATAAAAATATATGCTCCAGAATTGTTATTACATTGCCAATGCAAGTACCTACTAAAACAGGCAGGAGAGGTCACAAGTCCTCTTTAATAGGATGTCATAAACTCTAAGAGCTTACATAACTTTTTCTTACACGATTATTATTATAAGTGTTAAAATGCCTTTTTTTCCACGGCACTTTCCACTTCTGGCTTATTATTATGTCACACCTTATTTAAGACAGATTTATTAAATGAATAAGCCACACAGAATAATCCACTTTGCCTAGTTTGGCTGTTTTGGTTTTGACAGCTTGAAAAGAGGACATGACTTAAAGGGAACCTGTCACCACGAAAATGCAATATAAGTGACAGGTGGCATGTTATAGAGCAGGAAGAGCTTAGCAGATTGTTATATAGTTTTATAGGAAAAGATTCAGTAAAACTTATAATTTATTCATTACCATTCCTGCTCATTCTGGGCTTTGAAGTCCTGTTAGTGATTGACAGCCTTCCCTCTATGACTGTGCATACAGAGATAGCTATCAATCACTGATAGGACCGCCTCCTTCACTTCAAAGCCCAGAATGAGCAGGGCTGTAAATGAATAAATTACAAGTTTTACTTATCTTTTCCCATAAAAGCATATTACCAATTTACTCAGCTCCTCCTGCTCTAAAATATGTTGCCTACTTCTCAAACACCATCTTCAAAGTGACAGGTTCCCTTTACGAAATGACAAAGTGACCCAAAATTGCACCCAAATTTTGGTGCAGTGTGCCAACCAATAATTGGTGTAAAGATAGTCTAGCCATGTACCAAATGTATCATCCAGTCTGAACCACTGTGATAAATATGGCACATATTTAGACAGGATTTACACTGTCTGCAGTTTAGACAGAGGTAGTAAATCTGCCCAGTGAGTTTTCCCACCAAAAACTGGTCAGTTTCTACAGCACCTATTCATTTTAATGGAGAATGACTATATATGGGTCACCAGTGACGGGAATTAAAAAAAAACAAAAAAAACTAAAACACTCTGTTTTGGGAATTGATATGGGTTACAGCAGTTGAACTTGGCTCTTGAATGAATAATTAGCCAACAAGACAAACATCACTTTCATTAGAATGTTAACCACTATTTTAATACTTTCTGATTTTTAGCCAAAGCCAAGAAAGCTATCGAAAGGGAGGATCGACTGTGAAGGTAACATTTCTGTCTTTTCTATACATGCCTTTTTTAGCTAGAAAAGGATGCCTCAAAAACTGCATGTGTATCTAGCCAGTCTTATGTGAAAAAAAGGTTAACCCCTTAGCAATATCCTCTGTAAATGTATGGCAGATGTCGTGTTTAATGATGGCACCAGGTTTCTACATAGTATACTCCTGGAGGCAAATTCAGGGATTGTCAACAATGTTGATCACTGACTTTTAATCCCTCAAATGCCATGTTCAATTTGACCATGACATCTAAGAGGCTTTTCTCAGGAGCGCTGCACTCCCGGGACCTCGTGCTGAGATTAAGGCCTCATGCACACGAACACGTGCCGGCCGTGCCCGTGCTGCGGGCCGCATACGGCGGGTCCGCAATAAACGGGCACCGGCCGTGTGCAGCCCGCATCACGGATCGTGGACCCATTCACTTCAATGGGTCCGCGATCCGGGAGATGCGGAGCGGAGGCACGGATCGGAACACCACGGAAGCACTACGGTGTGCTTCCGTGGTGTTTCTGGCCATGCCTCCGCTCCGCAAAAAAGTAGCGCAAGCACTACTTTTTTGCGGTGCGGACCCTCGGATGCGGATCGCGGACCACAGTTTGCGGCCCGCAGCACGGGCACGGCCGGCACACGTTCGTGTGCATGAGGCCTAAGGGAGCCGTTCTGTTGCTGTGGCAGCCTCAGGCCCTTTGAAGGATCCAAGGCCTGCTACAGCTATATTTCTATGAACATAGCAACACAGCAAATATCCCATAGATTGCAAAGGTAGCAAATAAAAGATTGCATGTTCCAGTACCCTAGGGTGGCTTAAAAGAATTATAAAAAAAAACTTAAATAAAAGTTTTTAAAAATATTTAAAAAACATAAAAAACATAAAAATATAAACATTCAAATTATCCTCTTTCAGTTCATTAAAGGGGTTGGCCACTTTGTTAGCACTTATTAAAACTCTAAAGAAAGCAGGGAGACAATAAACCTCCTCATATATCTTCTGCAGCAAATTTGCCTGGTTAACTTGCTATTAGAAGCCACGCCCCCTCAGTGCTGCTCTCATAGCTCCCTGCCTCGTCCATGCTTGCACGTGCACTAGTCCATGGAAGGAGTGTGCTGCTCCTGGGTCCTAAAGGCACCCTGCTTGTGTCAGAGAAGTTTCCTTCTGCTGTGACTGCAGTCCTGACTATACAGGGCTGAAGGGGCTTAGCAGAGAAACCTGTTAGAAGCTGAAAAAAAAGAAACTTTGCAAGAGGAAGAGAGACTGAGGAGAATCTGTGATAAACCTCACTGACTGCAGTGATGTAGCAGGGCCAGGAAGGTGCTGTGGACAACAAAGTGTGAGCAATCCTAGTGTCTGTCCTGTCTATGACCATTCTGCAATGTGATCTTATCACAGACATGTTTATTCCAGCCAGACCAACAGGTCAGGAGCTTTAACCACTTCTGAGCTGTCAGTATGGCAGTAGGTCAGTGATAGCAGCAGTCACTGATGTCATCTGTAAATATGTGCCCTCTCCTTCCTGCACACTGTATATAGTGATCTATGATGCCCCCAATACAGTGATATGTGATCACCACTTTATACTGTATATAGTGATGTGTGACCCCCTGTATACAGTAATAGTTGACCCCACCACCACCACCATACACTGTATATACTGATGTGTGACCCCCCCACCACTGCATACAGAGATCTGTGAACCCCTGTACAGTGACCCCCTTTATACTGTATATACAGATGTGACCCCCTGTACATTATATATAATGATGTGTGACCCCCTATACATTATATATAGTGATGTGTGACCCCCTGTACATTATATATAGTGATGTGTGACCCCCTGTACTTTATATATAGTGACTTGTGACCCCCCTGTACGTTATATATAGCTATTTGACTACACTCATTTTCCATTTTTTTCCCAGATGAAGGGTAGTCATATATTCATAGATGATTGATGGGCTGTCAGCTGGGAACAGGTCGTATGATGATAGACAGGAGGCTCCTCTGTATGTCAGCAGATCGATTTGTGCAGTCCGTGCACCTAAACAGAAATCTATGACAGCTCAGAGCTGCCATAGATTTCTGGCTGCATTTTAGTCAGAAAACTGGTGAAAATGAACTTAAATTTGTTGGGGTGACTGATCACGCCCTGTCTCTGCCATTGTCACGCCCTTTAAAAAAAAAAAAAAAAAAAGCGCAGTTAAAAATTTGCAAACACATAGAGGGAGATTTATCAAAACTGGTGTAAAGGAAAACTGGCTTAGTTGCCCATAGCAACCAATCAGATTCCACCTCTCATTTTCCAAAGGAGCTTTGAAAAATGAAAGGAGGAATCTGATTGGTTGCTATGGGCAACCAAGCCAGTTTTCCTTTACACCAGTTTTGATAAATCTGTCCCATAGTTTGCAACTTTTTAACACCACTTTTTAGGAACAAGGGAAATGATAACTTCTTTCTATTGCTATGTCTGTACAACAGTTATTCACTGATAACATTGATATTATCTAAGGGGCTCTTGTCTCTATGGGAACACAGGTGGGCGGGGAGGTTATGTGACTGCTCCTCTAGACATGCTTGCTGCAGTGCATGCTGGGATTTTTACTTTCATTTTGCAGTTGCTCCTCCCACACAGCCTGTCTGAGGGAGCTCCTCCAGGGAAGTGTGTCATGGTGAACAAGTTAGATAAATGACGTACAGCCAGTACATGTCACCTGAGAAATAAATGTCTGGGGCAGGGCTGGCCAACCTGAGGCTCTCCAGCTGTTGTAAAACTACAACTCCCACCATGCCCTACTGTGGGATGATAGCTGTAGGCAGACTGGGCATGCTAGGAGTTGTAGTTTTGCAACAGCTGGAGAGCCACAGGTTGGCCAGCCCTGGTCTGGGGGAACTTTGGATTTTTGATACTTAGGGTGGCCAACCCCTTTAAAAATAAAAATAAACAATAACAAAATAATGATTATAAGCATGAACACATCCCAAAAGGCTTGAACTATTAAAATCTAAACATATTTAACCAGTACAGTGAACGCTAGTGAATGGAAAAAAGATCAAATTGGCTGGTGTGCCATTTTTTTTAGTCTCTTTACCTCCCCTCAAAAATTGAATGAAATAACATACACACCCTAAAATGGCATCAATAAAACGGAAGATTGCCCTGCAAAACATGAGCCTTCACATAACTCCTTAGATGTAAATATGAAAAAGTTATGGGGGTCAGAGTATAGAAAATAAATCTTTTACAAGGTTTTTATTTTTTAAGTATTAAAACATAAGAAAAATTATAAAAAGTGGTATCACTGTAATCGTACTGACCCAGAGGTCACATGTCAGTTTTATTGCATAGAGGACCACATAAAAATGAAACTCACTGTGGTGGAATTGTGTTTTTTGGATTTTTCTTTTCAGCTTCCTACTACTTTGTATGCAATATTAAATGGCATTAGAAAGTATAACTTGTCCTGCAAAAAACAAGCCCTATATGTCTATGTGAATGGAAAAGTAAAAAGTTATGGCTCTGGGAAGGCAGGTAAACAAAAACACTGAAAACCATTCCATCAGGAAAGGAGCTGGCCCATTTGGGACATTTATGGCATATCACTAGGATATGCCCTAAATGTCTGAGGGACCAGTCCCAATGAGACCCATTCTTATCTCTATATAGGCTCCCTGAAGTAAAGAAAGAGCAACTAGCACATTCTTCATTGACTGCTATGGGACTTCTGAAAATATTCAAAAGTGCTGTTGGCTGTTTTTGGAAGTCCCATAGTAGCCCCACCGAGAAATTTTCCTGTAGGCTCTATGGCCCCTGTTGGTATAATTTGACCAGAGTACCTTCTTCCATGTTTGCTGTGTCCCCTACATGGCTTATGCAAACTGTAAACAGGACTTCTTATGGCTTGATTTCAAAAATGGCTTTCTCCTTGCCACTCTTCCATAAAGGCCAGATTTGTGGATCACACGACTAATAGTTGTCCTGTGGATCTCTGCAGCTCCTCCAGAGAGACCATAGTTTGGGCCTCTTGGCTGCTTCTCTAATTAGTGCTCTCCATGCCTGGGCTGTCAGTTTAGGTGGACGGCCATGTCTTGGTAGGTTTGCAGTTGTGCCATACACCTTACATTTTCAAATGATGGATTGAACAGTGCTCTGTGAGATGTTCAGAGCTTGGGATATTTTTTTTTAACCTAACCCTGCTTTATACTTCTCCACAAATGTATTCCTGACCTGTCTGGTGTGTTCCTTGGTTTTAATGATGCTGTTTGGTCACTTATGTTCTCTAACAAACCTGTAAGACCTTCACTGAGAATAAATTACACACAGGTAGACTCTATTTACTAATTAGGTGACTTCTAAAGGTAATTGGTGACACTGGATTTTATTCAGAGTGCAGAGGCGGTTAATATTTATTAAAAAGTGTTGAAAACCCTGTATTATTTTCTTTTTACTTCACATGTACTTGCTACTTTGTGTTTGTCTGTCACATAAAATCCTAATAAACAGATAAATCGCTGCACTCAATTTAATGATGCAATTTAAGTTTATTACAAGTTTGACATCAATGATTCTGATCCATTAGTAAGTATAATGGTAGTCCCTTTAAATAATTAGCCGGACGTTTCGGTCCAGATGGACCTTCCTCAGCGGCGTAATCTATAGGTAAGTACAACACGCACAATAAATCATCAAAAAACCAGCCTTGCTGGGCTGGCTGGCACTAGTAGTGCAGCTATCGCCATATATAACCCTTTTTTTATTGTTTTATCTCAGTGATACAAATCCATTTCATACAGCAGTGTGGAACCATTCTGTGTGTCACAGTTCAGCTGTCCAGTCACCACAAACCACAATCCGTATTTTCTGTCCAGGTGACCCGTACTGTACGTCACGTAATCAAATACGGTCTTTTGCTTTCAATGATACAGCGACATTAGAAAAATCTCTGTGCGACATTTGTCTGGGTTGCAGTCAAAATAGCCGCAGTCAGCAGGGGCTGAGTTTGCTCTCTGATAGTTTCTGCACGTCACGTTAAAAAAAAAATATATATATAAAAAAATAGTTTTTTTGTTGTTTTATCTCAGTGATACAAATCCATTTCATACAGCTGTGTGGAACCATTCTGTGTGTCACAGTTCAGCTGTCCACTCACCACAAACCACAATCCGTATTTTCTGTCCAGGTGACCCGTACTGTACGTCACGTAATCAAATACGGTCTTTTGCTTTCAATGATACAGCGACATTAGAAAAATCTCTGTGCGACATTTGTCTGGGTTGCAGTCAAAATAGCCGCAGTCAGCAGGGGCTGAGTTTGCTCTCTGATAGTTTCTGCACGTCACGTTAAAAAAAAAATATATATATAAAAAAATAGTTTTTTTGTTGTTTTATCTCAGTGATACAAATCCATTTCATACAGCTGTGTGGAACCATTCTGTGTGTCACAGTTCAGCTGTCCACTCACCGCAAAACACACTCCGTATTTTCTGTCCAGGTGAAACATTCTATACATCACGTAATTAAAAAAGGTCTTTTGCTCTCACTGATACAGCTACATTACAAAAATCTCTGTGCGACATTTGTCTGGGTTGCACTTAAGCAGACCAAGTCTGCCTAATCTAATAGTTTCAGTGTAATTGCTCCATACTGCACGGTACGTAATAACATACGTAATTTTGCTCTAACATATCCAACTATATACAAACCACAATCCGTATTTTCTGTCCAGGTGACACATTGTGTACGTCACTTAATTAAAAAAGGTCTTTTGCTCTCACTGATACAGCTACATTACAAAAATCTCTGTGCGACATTTGTCTGGGTTGCAATTAAGCAGACCAAGTCTGCCTAATCTAATAGTTTCAGTGTAATTGCTCCATACTGCACGGTACGTAATAACATACGTAATTTAGCTGTAACTTATCCACCTATATACAAAACACAATCCGTATTTTCTGTCCAGGTGACACATTCTATACGTCACTTAATTAAAAAAGGTCTTTTGCTCTTACTGAAACAGCTACATTACAAAAATCTCTGCGACATTTGTCTGGGTTGCACTTAAGCAGACCAAGTCTGCCTAATCTAATAGTTTCAGTGTAATTGCTCCATAAAATACGTAATTTTGCTCTAACTTATCCACCTATATACAAAGCACAATCCGTATTTTCTGTCCAGGTGACCCATTCTGTACGTCACTTAATTAAAAAAGTTCTTTTGCTCTCACTGAAACAGCTACATTACAAAAATCTCTGTGCGACATTTGTCTGGGTTGCACTTAAGCAGACCAAGTCTGCCTAATCTAATAGTTTCAGTGTAATTGCTCCATACTGCACGGTACGTAATAACATACGTAATTTTGCTCTAACTTATCCACCTATATATTTTCTTGTTCAGATTGAACAAGTTTGTGGGTTTCAGTACAGCAGGCCCATTTATTTTTTTTTTATATAATACAGTCATGGCCAAAAGTTTTGAGAATGACACCAATATTATATTTTCACATGATCTGTTGCCCTCTGGTTTTTATGTGTGTTTGTCAAATGTTTTTATCACATACAGAAATATAATTGCAATCATATTATGAGTAAAAAAAGCTTATATTGACAGTTAGAATGACTTAATGCAGCAAGTCAATATTTGCAGTGTTGACCCTTCTTCTTCAGGACCTCTGCAATTCTCCCTGGCATGCTCTCAATCAACTTCTGGACCAAATCCTGCACAATCTTGCACAATCAATGCTTGCATTTTGTCAGAATTTGTAGGTTTTTGTTTGTCCACCCGTCTCTTGATGATTGACCACAAGTTCTCAATGGGATTAAGATCTGGGGAGTTTCCAGGCCATGGACCCAAAATCTCTATGTTTTGTTCCCTGAGCCATTTAGTTATCACTAGAGATGAGCGAGTAGTGAAATATTCGAAAGTTCGAAATTCGATTCGAATAGACCGCGAAATTCGACTATTCGACCGAATATCGAATCCCATTAAAGTCTATGGGGAAAAAATGCTCGCCACTTGGAAATCTCAATTCGACCACTTGGAGGTCACCAAGTCCACCCTGAAACCTCAGAAAAGGATGCCAACACTGCTGGAATGCAACTGGGACAGCAGGGGAAGCATGTCTGGGTGCATATAACGCGCCCAAGTCGCACTATTACGCCACTATCACAGCCTCTCAACAATACACTGCAAAGACAATGTAACCTCTCTGTAAAGTAAGACCATACAAGGAAACCTTCTTTCCTCAACATTGCCATGGACCCCAAGCCAAACTAGACAAAAAAGAAGATAAAATTCTGCACCCCTTAAAATCACGTTGCCTATGACAACCACAGATGGCATAGGCAAGGGGGAAATCAAATAGACCCCACCCCTAATTGTCATTGTATGTGTGTGTGTGAGATGTGGTCAGACATGTCTTCTTTAAAATGTAAAAACAACTCAAACACATGCAGAAGCCTTAAAATGCCCAAATTGTTGGCGCTTGAGATGTCAGTGACCCGACCTGGCCCAGTGTCATGTCTAGCAGGTAAAGCAGTGGGGATGTTGAGGGATGCGTAGGACCGCAAAAGGCAGGAAGAGGCCGTGGGCTGGCCAGAGGCTCATGGAAAATTTTGTGGAGGCCCAAGCGGTGAGACGTCTTAAAAATTGTGTGGAGGCTAAAGAGGTGAAACCTCTTAAACATTTTGTGGAGGCCAAAGAGGTGAGACCTCTTAAAAATTATGTGGAGGCCCAAGAGGTGTGACCTGTTAAAAATTATGTGGAGGCCCAAGAGGTCAGACCTCTTAAACATTTTGTGGAGGCCCAAGAGGTGAGACGTATTAAAAATTATGTGGAGGCCCAAGAGGTGAGACGTATTAAAAATTATGTGGAGGCCCAAGAGGTGACACCTCTTAAACATTTTGTGGAGGCCCAAGAGGTGAGACCTCTTAAAAATTATGTGGAGGCCCAAGAGGTGAGACCTCTTAAAAATTTTGTGGAGGCCCAAGAGGTGACACCTCTTAAAAATTATGTGGAGGCCCAAGAGGTGAGACCTGTTAAAAATTATGTGGAGGCCCAAGAGGTGAGACCTCTTAAACATTTTGTGCAGGCCCAAGAGGTGAGACGTATTAAAAATTATGTGGAGGCCCAAGAGGAGAGACGTGTTAAAAATTATGTGGAGGCCCAAGAGGTGAGACGTGTTAAAAATTATGTGGAGGTCCAAGAGGTGAGACCTGTTAAAAATTATGTGGAGGCCCAAGAGGTGAGACGTGTTAAAAATTATGTGGAGGCCCAAGAGGTGAGACGTGTTAAAAATTATGTGGAGGCCCAAGAGGTGAGACGTGTTAAAAATTATGTGGAGGCCCAAGAGGTGAGACCTGTTAAACATTTTGTGGAGGCCCAAGAGGTGAGACCTGTTAAACATTTTGTGGAGGCCCAAGAGGTGAGACCTCTTAAAAATTATGTGGAGGCACAAGAGGTGAGACGTGTTAAAAATTATGTGGAGGCCCAAGAGGCGAGACGTGTTAAAAATTATGTGGAGGCCCAAGAGGTGAGACGTGTTAAAAATTATGTGGAGGCCCAAGAGGTGAGACCTGTTAAACATTTTGTGGAGGCCCAAGAGGTGAGACCTGTTAAACATTTTGTGGAGGCCCAAGAGGTGAGACCTCTTAAAAATGATGTGGAGGCCCAAGAGGTGAGACGTGTTAAAAATTATGTGGAGGCCCAAGAGGTGAGACGTGTTAAAAATTATGTGGAGGCCCAAGAGGTGAGACCTGTTAAACATTTTGTGGAGGCCCAAGAGGTGAGACCTGTTAAACATTTTGTGGAGGCCCAAGAGGTGAGACCTCTTAAAAATTATGTGGAGGCCCAAGAGGTGAGACGTGTTAAAAATTATGTGGAGGCCCAAGAGGTGAGACGTGTTAAAAATTATGTGGAGGCCCAAGAGGTGAGACGTGTTAAAAATTATGTGGAGGCCCAAGAGGTGAGACGTGTTAAAAATTATGTGGAGGCCCAAGAGGTGAGACCTGTTAAACATTTTGTGGAGGCCCAAGAGGTGAGACCTGTTAAACATTTTGTGGAGGCCCAAGAGGTGAGACCTCTTAAAAATTATGTGGAGGCCCAAGAGGTGAGACGTGTTAAAAATTATGTGGAGGCCCAAGAGGTGAGACGTGTTAAAAATTATGTGGAGGCCCAAGAGGTGAGACCTGTTAAAAATTATGTGGAGGCCCAAGAGGTGAGACGTGTTAAAAATTATGTGGAGGCCCAAGAGGTGAGACCTGTTAAACATTTTGTGCAGGCCCAAGAGGTGAGACCTCTTAAAAATTATGTGGAGGCCCAAGAGGTGAGACCTCTTAAACATTTTGTGCAGGCACAAGAGGTGAGACCTTTTAAACATTTTGTGGAGGCCCAAGAGGTGACACCTCTTAAACATTTTGTGGAGGCCCAAGAGGTGAGCCATAAATATATAAATTTTTCTTATTTACGGAGCAATTCTACGGCGGTTAAGGAGGAGGAGGAGGAGGTGGAGGAGGAAATGGCACTTCATACAGATGGCACTTCACTTTTGGCTGCTTTCCACTGTTGGAGAAGCAAAGTCCGGGTCAATCCACTTGCTGTTCATTTTGATTAGCGTCAGCCTGTCGGCACTGTCGGTTGACAGGCGGCTGCGCTTATCGGTTATAATGCCCCCAGCTGCGCTGAACACCCTTTCTGATAGCACGCTGGCGGCAGGGCAGGCAAGCACCTCCAAGGCGTACAGGGACAGTTCCAGCCACGTGTCCAACTTGGAGACCCAGTAAGTGTA
>ONZH01005570.1:0-69285 GCA_900303285.1 Rhinella marina
ACCCACCGCCCAGGGGTGCCGGGAAGAGCGGGTACCCGCAGGACCGGACCTTCTAAATTGAGGGTCCGGTTCTGGGGCGGCTGCAGGCTGGTACCATTAGGCTGGGAAGGGCCAATATCCGTGTCCCTTCCCACCCTGGTAGTGCCAGGCTGCTGCTGCTGGTTGTATCTGGCTGGAAAATGAAAAAAGGGGGGCACCCCACGCCATTTTTTTTAAAATTTACACTGCGCCACCAATGTTTTAAACCGAGGGGGGGGGGGGGGGGAAATCGGGCAATGTATTGTATACTGGAGTTGCCATGGTAACTGATCGGAGCCCAGCAATAACGCTGCTGGGCTCTGATCCCCACTGCCACCAATGTATCTTATACTGGGGCAGTTGGGGCACTGCGCCACCAATGTTTTAATACTGGGGGGGTTGGGTGAAGGGCGCACTGCGCCACCAATGTTTTAACACTAAAGGGGGGGGGGGGCGGAGGAGGGCGCACTGCGCCACCAATGTTTTAATCTGGAGGGGGTGGGTTTTAAAACACCAGCGCAGCCCCGATTTCAAGGAGATCAGAGCTGCGCTGAAGTCTTACCATTAAAACTGTAGTTCCATGCGCCATGGTGGTTTCATGTAACTACACTTTTATTTTTTGTATTGCGCTTCTGGAATCGCGATTCGTTTGCCAGGAATCGCAATTCCAGTGAGCGCAGTCCCTGCTACATCTGTAAATTTCAGATATTTCCTGTTCAGTAGTTATAAAAGTAGTTTTCTTCCTCTGCTACCCACTGTGTTCCTCAAATTACCATGGCAACGACCTGTAGTTCTGAGCCTTTGTTGGGTCGAGCATGCTCAGTGTGTTGTCAATTCTCTAGCTAAATGTTAGTGTGCTGCTGATTACTGAGAAGAGGGGGCGTGACCGGACTGTGGGGCATTGTGGGGACAGTAGTATTGCGAGGGTAAATCAGACGCTATGATACTTTCAGTGTGTTGCAGGCTCACACAGGCGCTACACAAATGGATTGCAAGGTAAAATGTATCTTCTATTAGATGTATAGGTATGGGTTCTAGTGGGGTCACAGCTTGCAGCCTTAAAGGGGTATTCCAATCTCACAAATGTGGTTTGCATAGTTAGATATATCCATACTGATATTATTACTAATAGAATGCATTTATATAAAATGTACCGTTTAGAAGATTTTCCTATTTGTATTTCCATTGTCCCACACAAATCAGTCCGGCCGTTGCCCCTAGTTACGGCCAACGTGGCCATGTAGTAGTGGTGGCCGGCTTGATCTTGAAACAGGATCCGTTTCTCTGTGTTTTGGAAGCGCAGACAAAAATGCTACAACCCTAAGATGAGTCTGCGCATGCTCATGCAACGTGCGTTCACAATACAGCAGTTACCTCAGAGCAGGTTAGAACAAGAGCAAGCCGGCCACCAGTACTACATGGCCGCGGTGGCTAGGGGCAACAGCCTGACTGATGTGTGTGGGACAATGGATATACAAATAGGCAAATCTAAACTGTACATTTTATATAAATACATTCTATTAGTAATAATATTGGTATGGCTGTATCTAACTATACAAACTACATTTGTGAGATGGGAATACCCCTCTAATGCAGTTTTACAGAAATTAAGTTACTTCACCGGAATACCCCTTTAAGGAAGAAACTGAACCATTTTAACTTTTTAGTTTATTAAAAACATGCCCAGTATTATATTTATTCTGTTTTATGAAAATAAAGGGAGTAAAAAAGTATAACAATAGCAAAAATACAATGAAAATCATTAAACCTGTGGATGATCTTAGGAGAAAATTCTATACTATTTATAAGTTAATTTGAAAACATGGAAGTGTTATCAAGTTCTGAAAAAAAATGTCAATGCATATATTTAAGCAATAGCAGGGATGAAATATTGCAAAGATGCATCATCATGTAGTAATATAAAGTGGACCATCCGCTTGTGTACAATATCTGCAAAAGAAAACAAAAATTAATAACAGACCATTTCTGTTCTATTAAAACTGCTGGAGAATGAAAAATGAGCACATTGAAAACAATGTGATTGAGCTGAAATTGTCCAAGTAAAACTGCTAGTGTTGCTTGATCAACCCTTTATGTTCTGTTCATGTAGCAGGGTATATGTTAAGGCAGGGTCACATTAATTCTAAGAATAAAAATGCACTGGTACTCAAGTAACCTGTAGCCTTAATAATGCTAATTTATTGAAAAAAGATCAAATCACTCCATATTATTCAAATAAAAACCACAATAAAACCCTAGTATGGTCCGGCCATGGGGCCCTCAATTCGCACCTGATGTGTCCAACATTAGTTCATTGGTGAGTTACTGCTGTTATACATATTTGATGACTTATGATTAAGGACATGCAGTTTGTCCGAAACGCGTCAAGTTGTAGTGGGGTGCTGTCTCCCCGTGTGTATTGCTGCAAGTTCATTGTTCTTCAATAAAGATATTCTTGGATTTTGACTCTTGGATCCACTCTTTTGGTTGTTTCATCGGTCAGGAATCAGATCAGGTCTCTGCACGTCTGCTTTCACGGGCAGCTGGAGTTCTCTGCTACGTTTGACACAGCAACAAGCGCAAACCGCTTTCTTATTCGTTGGTTCTTGTGGTTCCCCCACTGGACCGTTTATACCAGCCTTGCTCCCGTGGCTGGGAGTGTATGGCTACTTATCAGTATCCTGAAGCAAGTGCATCAGATGCGAACTAAGGTTTAATGTGCAGCACATTTATACTCTGCATGTTTGTAAGTGGGACGCACCAGCTGGAATTTGCTACTGTGTCAAGTCATCAAATAGAGACCTGACCAATATAACAGCAGTAACTCACCAATGACTTGGTGACACAAACACATCAGGTGTGAATTGAGGTTCAGTGTGCACTCGAGGGCCCTGCTGCACACAATATATGTATTAATCTGTTTACCAGACCAGGACCATACTATTTACAAGTGGGAGTTTATGTTTTCAGTGTTTTATTGTAGTTTTTATTTGAATGATCATTTCAGCCAGTGATTTGGTCTGTTTAATAAATTAACAGGTGCACAGAGAAGCTGGAAAATTAAAACTTAACATTTATTAAATATCACGAATAAAATAATATAAATAGTAACCAAAAAGTGCATTGTCTGTGGTATAATATCAATTAATTACTGCCTATTGTATATCTGCGCATATTGATTACGCCTCAATGGTCAAGCATTTACTATCGGTACTTGGTTGTATTAACATATGTTTTGTACCATCAATCTCCAATATCCCCTGATGAACCTCTTTTTGAGGGGAAACGCGTCGGGATTGTGATGTGTAATTTTGAGGTTGAGCAAAGGGAGAGATAGATAAGGTTCAAGACCAGGGAGCCTCCACCTTCAGGATTCATCCCTGGGTTGAGGGGTAGATGGAGGAGACATACTAGGGATATAATCCAATCCCTTCACTATCCCCAGAGTTGCTATATTAGTACATCTAACCTGTCTACGGCTCCCCTTTTAAATATAGGTAATTGTTATCACTTTTGATTAATTTAGTACTTGGTGGGCACTGGTGCGCGTATTTGGAGCACTTTTTGGTTACTATTTATATTATATTATTTTATTCGTGATATTTAATAAATGTTAAGTTTTAATTTTCCAGCTTCTCTGTGCACCTGTGGATTTCTCTGAGCTGGGATTTGTATAATGAATATATCTCTGAACACTGTGAGAACGGTTTAATAAATTAGTATTATAGATTTATGCTGTGGGTTACTTGGGTGCCAGTGCATTTTTATTTAGTAATTAGTTTTGTAGAGACTGGCTACTCTGTAGTACAGTGTGTTCATTATCTGGAGTCTCTATTCCAACCAATGAGCCATCCTTGTCCAGTATTCTGCCAGGGTCACATTAATAGTGGGAGATATCTTCCCTTGCTGCAACACAGGTTGCTACATACCTGCCTGTCATACAGGTGCTGGATATCCTCCATTCCAAGCTCTTTAAACTTGGACCAGTAGTTCAGCTAAGGCAGTTGTTGGCTGCTGTGCACAAGAGATCTGTTGCCTTATCAAGAAGCAGATATTCTTGATGAGGTGGGAGAGATCTAGCTATCCAACTAGTCAGGGGAGCTGTTAAATACCATGAAGAGCATGTTTTGTAATGAGGGCAGTGTGTGGGAGGGCATTATCTCCTAACTGGGTCAAAAAAGGCAGTAGGACTAGTTCCCCAATGTCCTGGACATGCCAGGCTGGTCAATGTTCCCTCCAAGAATACCAGATAAGAACAGCAATGGTAGCTCTGGAGTTGGTCCTGTGCATCTCTCCACTATGCATGATGGCAGTGAGACCTCTCCAGCCCATATATACAGTAATACTCCACAGGAAATGAGACATGCAAGCCACCTCTAAAAGGACAAGAGTACTGAGTGTCTGAAGAGAAAATTGTCCTGGTTAGCCGAGTAGACTTGGGAGTGCTCATTCTCATTAGGGAGACTACCTAGTAAGAATGAAGAGTATCGTAGTTTATGAATTGTTGTTCAGCCAACGGAGATCTGAATTTTTGGGAAGCATATCTAAAATATACCATATCTTACATGTGCTAGCATGAGAGAAGCTTAAAGTTTTTTTTCCTTTTTGGTTTTAAAACTAATTAGTATACCTTTAGGCTTCTGGGAAAGGCATGCAAATTAGCTTTCCTTCCAAAAAGAAAAGAACACTAAACTTGTCTGATGACTAATAATGGTTTAGGGCTCCGTAAGGTGAAAGAGCATCCCCAAGGACAATCAGCTAACCAGGACAGTTTTCTCAAGACATTCAGTACTCTTACATGTCTCACTTAGAGAAGTATTCTGTCTCTCTATCATTCACTTGAAATTAATCACAATTCGGGTTAGAACCTGGATTATTTGGGAAATTCAGGACAAATTCAGAATCTGTAGAATTGATTCACTCATCTCTACTGGAGAGTGCCTACGCTCAGCCACTGTAATCCTTCTGATAGGGGATAACTGTCGGGGCGTGGCCTAAACTGCTGTGTGCAAAAAGACTTAATTTTATTCAACAGGTTATGAAAATGTACGTTTTACACAATGAAAGCATGTTTTATGAAAAGAGTAATTTGTCATGTGTTGTCATATTTTAGGTTCATGTGGAAGATCAGATGTCTTTTTTTAGGTCTCCTGCTGCCATGATGAGCAGTTGGTGTCCTGTGACTGTGTTGCGGGACACCAATAGATAGCGGAGGGGCAAACTACCACTATCAAGCCCCCTAGAGAACAGAAATTGTGAATCTAAATGCATCCAAATTAAGCTGCCTATCATTAGCCTTCAGCATCATTGTTGTTCATAGCTCATAGACACTCCATAGATACTCCTCCATCCAGTGGCTGACTGGCCTGTTTCCATGCCTCCACTGTAGGACAGAGGCATTTTGGGAAGAAGAAGCCTCATTTTACTGACTGAGCTGTGAGGAAAGACATCATCGCCGGTAAGAATATGGACTCACCTTGTACGACAGCTGATACCAGTTACACAGACTGTTGCTTCCAGCAATAACCAGTTAAAATCAGCAGAATGACTTTTGCATGTTCATCCATCTTAGCATCTTATGCCTGTCATTTTGTAAAATGTGCTCTTTACCTATGTTTAAACATGGGTTAATCCACGTTTTATGCTCTATTGTTTTCTAGATCCAATACACTCTACAGACGTCCCATTCAGTCTGGTTATTGGAGAATAGACTAGTTTACCTGCATGTCAAACTACACACCCAAACCACAGAGTAACGTGTAGCAAGGACAGAACACACCCACTCTGCTAGGGCGGAAGACACAGTTCCGTTTTCTCAATCCAGTCATGGATGCTGGAGTGTGGTCTGGATTCAGGACTGTTAGGTTAACTGACAACAGTTTCTATTTCTTTCTGAATGACCCTATACAATCTACACATCACAATCTGGAGAATACTGACATGACTTACTACATATGGCTTTATTTGGATTTACTTGTTGTCCTGCAAGAAACTGTAGAAGTTTCTTTATATCCACCCGGGCTTCTGACATGATGTCTTGGTCTCTTTCCTGACTGTTGCTTTGTGATGGCTCATCAGAAACTAGCGGAAAAGATAAGGAAACATATTATTATTGTTAAAGGGGTTCTCCAGGAATTAAGAAAATGAAAATATGTAAATATTACTTTATTATAAATATATTCCCAAATACTTTTCATTAGTTATTATGGCTTGTTTTGTCTAGGGAACAATCATTAGGAGAAACAAAATGGCCGCCGTCCTACCAGTACACACAAAACCTATGCTAATCACACAGCAGGACAAGTTACTTCACAACACTGAGGTAAAGAGCTGCCTCATCCACCCCTCTGCTCTGACTGTCAGGGACTGACTAGAGTTTAATATGATATGTAGCTGAATCTCTGTCGGAATGGAGTTCATCAGGAGGATGAAGTACAGAAAGAATGGACAGGACAGACTGTGGTAATGGAGACTGCATACAAGTGCTGCTGCTTATTAGCTACATCTGCTCATGAACTCCATTCCTACAGATATTCAGCTAAAGAGCTTATTCGGCCTGTTATCCTGCAAGTCGAACATGTCACCAATTTTCTAGGCAAATATATTTCTAAAGGTTCTATTGACATGAAATTCTACCTAGATGTCGGTAACAACCCATCCAACCCAAACAGGCAAAGAAATCAAATGATAGGCATGATTAATTATGTGTAATAATGAGAAATGACACAGGGAAAAAAAAAGTATTGAACACGCTTATTCCACACAAACACTCTTCAAATCCTGAAGGTTCTGTGGGCTTCCTTTATAAACTCTGACCCTTAGTTCCTTCCATAGATTTTCTATTGGATTCAGGTCAAGTGATTGGCTGGACCATTCTGGCAGCATGTTTCTCTTTCTCTAAAACCAAATTAAGAGTTTCCTTGGCTGTGTGTTTGGGATCATCGTCATCATCCTGGTAGATGGCAGCAGATTTTTATCAAGAATATATAAATAGTAAAAAGTATAAACCTGAAGGTGTTGGCCCCTTACAGAGTAATGAGGAGGAAGTTGCAGAGAGTGATGAGGACAAAGCAAAGATATTTTTTTTTCTCCAATGTATTCACTGAGGAAAACAAACTGTCAGATGAAATGTAGAATATAAAAGTAAATTCCCCATTAAAAGTGCCCTGTCTGACACAGGAAGAAGTACAATGGCGTCTTAAAAAGATTAAAATGGACAAATCGCCAGGACCAGATGGCAAACACCCCCGTATCCTAAGAGAATTAAGTAACACCCGCGTATCCTAAGAGAAGTAATGTCATAGCCAGACCCTTATTTCTGATATTTACAGCAGTAACTGACTCTATACTGACAGGGAATGTTCCACAGGATTGGTGTATAGCAAATGTGGTGCCAATATTCAAAAAGGGTCCAAAAACAGAGCCCGGAAACTATAGGCCAGTAAGTTTAACATCTGTTGTGGGTAAACTGTTTGAAGGTTTTCTAAGAAATGTTATCTTGGAGTACCTCAATAAAAATAAGCAAATAACTCCATATCAGCATGGCTTCATGAGGGATCAGTCATATCAAACCAATTTAATCAGTTTCTATAAGGAGGTAAGTTCTAGACTTGTCCGCGGCAAATCAATGGATGTCGTATATCTGGACTTCTCCAAAGCATTTGACACTATACCACATAAAAGGTTAGTATATAAAGTGAGAATGTTTGGACTGGGGGAAAATGTTTGTATGTGGTTAAGTAACTGGCTCAGGATCGAAAAAACAGAGGGTGGTTATTAACTGTACACACTCAGATTGGGTCACTGTCACTAGTAGGGTACCAGAGGGGCAGTACTGGGCCCTATTCTCTTCAATATATTTATTAATGATCTTGTAGAAGGCTTGCACAGTAAAATATAAATCTTTGTAGATGACACTAAACTGTGTAAAGTAATAAACACAGAAGAGGACAGTGCACTGCTACAGATGGATCTGGATAGACTGGAGGCTTGGGCAGAGAAGTGGCAGATGAGGTTTAACACTGACAAATGTAAGGTTATGCACAATGAAAGGAATAAAGTCACCAGTACATACTAAACAGTAAAACACTGACATGGAAAAGGACCTAGGAATTTTAGTGAACTGCAAACTAAGCTGTAGAAACCAGTGTCAGATAGCTGCTGCCAAGGCCAATAAGATATTGGGTTGCATCAAAAGAGGCCTAGATGCCCATGATGAGAACATAGTCCTGCCACTTTACAAATCACTAGTCAGACCACACATGGAGTACTGTGTATAGCTCTGGGCTCCTGTGAACAAGGCAGACATAGCAGAGCTGGAGAGGGTTCAGAGGGGGGCAACTAAAGTAATAACTGGAATGGGTGGTGTTCTGTCTTTTTACACATGCACACAGTGTGCAGTCTGACATTCAGTATAAACCATTCCTGTCTTTGAAATAAGAGAACTGTCCTTTGTAATCTAACTTGTTTATTGGTTAACAGGATTGTCTAATTGATTGGTAAAACAGGATTGTCGGTATGGTAAAACTACAAGAATACAAATAATACACATATAAAAGTATCAAGCATAGGAATTACATGTATTATAACACTACATGAACATTACATGATGTACTATAACATTACATAACAGTGAAGCACATTGCAAAATGACTGCCTATACATAACTAATAGTCTAAATCCCTGAACAACAACATAACTAAACACACTGAACTGCTCTGCATAACATAAAGCAGATCAAGTAGAGGTAGATCTCTCAACAAATATGCTTTTACACAGATGGTGGAGTTTCAGGAGGAGAATGCAGAGGGCAGCTCTGTACTGTGTCCTGGAGACTGAAGACTGGAGGTTTCTCCTTCCCAGGATGCCTTGCAAACTACCCACAATGCATTAGTCTTTGTGATAGAAAAACAAGGTGCAATACAATTTGACACCGCTAGATGGTGCCATAACCACACTAATACATCAGATATACGATGACAGAAACATACACTGAGCTTTAATGATATTTCCCACTCTGCAGGGCAGAACACTCTCCACCTGGCGTCAACAGACGCCACTACTGGGTCCTTTAACAACCCATTTTGGTCAATGGTGGGATCAAACTTCTTCAAAGGGATATCATTGGAGATTGGTTGGCATTTGCTAAGGCAGTCTATTTCCTTGGCATAACATTCACGTTATATAGTGCAAATTATTATGTTCTTGGACTCTTCCAGGTTAGGAGCGGTAAATGCCTGTTTGTAATGGTGCCAACCTTTGCAAGGCTTCTGACTCACAGGCAATGTTGACTCATAAGACTGAGCCATATGAAGTACACAGGCTATAGCACAAAAGAGAAACATCCAGGTGGAGAACCTAGTGAAACAATGGGATTTGAGTTGGTGGTCCGAAGTCACTGTACGTAGAACACATACTTCCGGTTGGATTTCTTCATCGGCATCTGGGTTTACTAATTCAAAAATGTCGGATCCGATGTTGCAAGATGTTGAACGGTGCAGAAATGCAGGACCCATAAACCATGTTGTGTCCTTAAGATACCTGCTGCGACAGATCTAGTTGCGTGTTCTGCAAGATTATGATCTGTGGGAACATAGTGCCACTGTTTAGGAAAAGTGGATCTCCTGATCCTTAGCACCCGATTGCTAACATAGACATAGAAGCGTCTAGTTTCGTTGCAAATATATCCTAGGACTACCTTGCTGTCCATGTAAAACTCAACTTCTTCGATTTCCAGATTAATTCCTGGAGGTTATAAGTTCAGCCAACTCCACTGCAAGCACAGCAGCACAGAGTTCCAGTTTGGGTATCGTGTGCTCGCGAAGTGGCGCTAGTTTGGTCTGGCTCATAACAAACCCTATATGGCATTGTTCTTTGACGTCTATGGTCTTCAGGCATGCTATAGCTACAATCGCCTTAACTGAAGCATCGCAGAAGATATACAGTCTTTGTATCTTGACTTCAGTAGATGGTATGGAAGCATATGGACATGCCACATGAAGACTGGACAAAGCTTCAAGAGAGTTCCTCCAACCTGTCCATGTCTTTTTTCTCCATGGGACGTGGATCATCCCAATCAGACGTCTCTGTGGTGAAGTCTCTTAGCATCATTTTACCTTGGATGGTAACAGGTGCTACGAATCCCAAAGGATCATAGAAGCTGTTTATGGTAGACAGGACTCCTCTGCGTATGAAGGGCTTTTCTTCCTTGCTTATTTGGAAGGTGAATGTGTCCGCCTTTAAATCCCAGAGCAAACCGAGACTCCACTGCATGGGAAGGGAGTCGGTGCTAAGACCCAAGTCTTTTAGATCACTTGAATGGTCTTGGGGTGAGAAGGCCTCCATTAACTCAAGGCTATTGGAGGCAATTTTGAGCAACCTCAAATTAGAGCAAGCAATTCTTGAGCTCTTTTCAGGAGACTGTTTGCGGTCTTGTTCGTGGGTGTAGATTTCAAGCAGTCATCCACATAGAAATCCTTTTCCACAAAAGGACCTGACATCCAACCCATACTTTGCTTCACCCTCTCAGGCTGAATGTTTGAGACCATAGATAGCAACTACAGGGGAAGGACTGTTTCCAAAGATGTGCACTCTCATTCGGTACTCTACAATGTCTTCATTGGGGTCGTTGTTGCGGTACCAGAAGAACCTCAAGTAGTTTCTATGTTCTTCCTTGACTAGGAAGCAGTAGAACATCGGTTGTATGTCAGCCATAAATGCTACGGAATCTCTGAGGAAGTGTAGAAGTACCTCCAGAAGTCTGTTGTTGAGGTCTGGACCTGATAGTAAGACATCATTTGGCAAGACACCTTTGTACCTGGCGCTCTTGTCAAATACTACTCTTATCTGCCCTGGTTTCTTAGGATGATAAATGCCAAATATGGGTAAGTACCAACACTCCTTGGAGTCCAGAGCGCAGATGCCATTTCTGCGTGGTTGTTCTGGAATATTCTTTCCATGAAGGCAAAAAAAAAGTTCTTTTGTCTCTGGTATCCTCTGAAGTTTGTGTTTGAGGGAAATAAATCAACTGCAGACAAGTTCCTTGTTGTTAGGTAAGCGTAGTCTCTGAGGTTTAAATGGTAAAGGTGCGACCCAGCTTTTTGACTTGTCTTTTACTATTCCTTGATCCATGATATCCAAGAACAGCCTGTCTTCTATGGACATTGCGACCCGGTTGTCTTCTCTTGTCCTGTGGAAGACTGTGCACCCTAAGTGATCTTGCTCACCATTCACAGGCATGGTCTTCACAGGAGGGATCCATGAAAGGAGAAGGCACAGGAGCGCTGTGTGGCAATTCTTTTATCAAGAAACTATTGTGACATGACTGGAATAGGGAAGGACGTCTATTTTCAAGTGTATTGGTGAGCATACTGTTGACTGAGGTTGGCTTGTGTGCTCCCCCTAGACAGACATCTCCTATGATGACCCATCCTGGTCAAGTCTCTGGACGTATGGAGCGTTTTGGGGACCATTAATCTGTCCTCTAGCCTTATGAACTTGTAGTATGTCTCTACCAAGGAGTAAGACTATTGGGGCTTCTGGGTCGAGTTCCGGTATCAGGTGAACTATACGCTTCAGGTGGGGGTGGTATGCCGCTACCTCTGGTGTATGTATCTTAGACCAGTTGTCAGGAATGTGATTGCCCTTCAGTATAGTTGGCAGGGACAAGCAGGTCTGACCATCTATGGACTCTACCTTGTATCCAGTTGCCTTCTTCCCCGCCGTCTCAACGGTACCTACACATGTCCTTAAGGAGTAGGGGGAACTGGGCCCTACTATGTTGAAGGTGTCGAAGAAGGTGGATTTAGCTAAAGACCTGTTGCTTTGATCATCTAAGATTGTACAGTCATGGCCAAAAGTTTTGAGAATGATACAAATATTAATTTTTACAAAGTCTACTGCTTCAGTTTTTATAATGGCAATTTGCATATACTCCAGAATGTTATAAAGAGTGATCAGCTTAACAGCAATTACTTGCAAAGTCAATATTTGCCTAGAAAATGAACTTTATCCCCCAAAACACATTTCAACATCATTGTAGCCCTGCCTTAAAAGGACCAGCTAACATCGTTTCAGTGATTGCTCCATTAACACAGGTGTGGGTGTTGATGAGGACAGGGCTAGAGCTCAATCTGTCATGATTAAGTAAGAATGACACCACTGGACACTTTAAAAGGAGGCTGGTGCTTGGCATCATTGTTTCTCTTCTGTTAACCATGGTTATCTCTAAAGAAACACGTGCAGTCATCATTGCACTGCACAAAAATGGCCTAACAGGGAAGAGTATCGCAGCTAGAAAGATTGCACCTCAGTCAACAATCTATTGCATCATCAAGAACTTCAAGGAGAGAGGTTCCATTGTTGCCAAAAAGGCTCCAGGGCGCCCAAGAAAGACCAGCAAGCGCCAGGACCGTCTCTTAAAAGTGTTTCCGCTGTGGGCTACCAGCAGTGCAGAGCTTACTCAGGAATGGCAGCAGGCAGGTGTGAGTGCATCTGCACGCACTGTGAGGCAGAGACTCTTGGAGCAAGGCCTGGTCTCAAGGAGGGCAGCAAAGAAGCCACTTCTCTCCAGAAAAAACATCAGGGACAGACTGATATTCTACAAAAGGTACAGGGAGTGGACTGCTAAGAACTGGGGTAAAGTCATTTTCTCTGATGAATCCCCTTTTCGATTGTTTGGGACATCTGGAAAACAGGTTATTCGGAGGAGACCACCAGTCTTGTCTCAGGCCAACTGTAAAGCATCCTGAAACCATTCATGTGTGGGGTTGCTTCTCAGCCAAGGGAATCGGCTCTCTCACAATCTTGTCTAAAAACACAGCCATGAATAAAGAATGGTACCAGAATGTCCTCCGAGAGCAACTTCTCCCAACGTCCAAGAGCAGTTTGGCGATCAACAATGCCTTTTCCAGCATGATGGAGCACCTTGCCATAAAGCAAAGGTGATAACTAAATGGCTCAGGGAACAAAACATAGAGATTTTGGGTCCATGGCATGGAAACTCCCCAGATCTTAATCCCATTGAGAACTTGTGGTCAATCATCAAGAGACGGGTGGACAAACAAAAACCTACAAATTCTGACAAAATGCAAGCATTGATTGTGCAAGAATGGACTGCTATCAGTCAGGATTTGGTCCAGAAGTTGATTGAGAGCATGCCAGGGAGAATTGCAGTGGTCCTGAAGAAGAAGGGTCAACACTGAAAATATTGACTTGCTGCATTAACTCATTCTAACTGTCAATATAAGCTTTTGCTACTCATAATATGATTGCAATTATATTTCTGTATGTGATAAAAACATCTGACAAACACACATAAAAACCAGAGGGCAGCAGATCATGTGAAAATATAATATTTGTGTCATTCTCAAAACTTTTGGCCATGACTAAATATACTGTGATTGCTTTATCTCGGTGACCGACTGGATACATTCTGACAAGGCAGATTTTTGAGCAGGACCTCCCTCCTGCAAGTCCTTTTAGATCTCTATACACTGAGAAGTGACTACTGAGGTTTCTGTCAGTGGCTATCTGCTTTCCATCCTGCTCCTCTGCTTGGGATGATACCCAAGTGGGTGGCCCAGGGTGTAAAGCCATGTTATGTTCTGTGCTACCACATTCCATGCATGTCACACTGACCTTATAGTTCCTGGTGAAGTGCGATGTTGTAGTGCAGCACCTGAAGTAGATGTTCTTTTCTTTAACAAATTCTTTGCGGTCCTGAGACTTCTCCCTGAAGGCTCTGCATTTCAGTAGAGAATGTGGTTTCTTGTGTAGGGGACATTGTTTGATAAGATCTTTAGGTTTGTTCCCTTCTTGAGAAGACTTAAACTGCCTATAAGAACCTATGGAGGCAACATTAGTTTTGTGGACTGCGTGTTTTATGAGGCTTGACACCAGGGGTAGTGGAACAAGACAGTGTAAAGTCAAAACTGGGATCATTTCTGATCCTTGCCTATCAAGCAACAAAGTCTATAAACACCCAGAAGGGGGGAAATGGTACATTATGCATTATGAACCTCTTTATATTGAGAACCATGCATGATCCACTTCTCCTATAGGTTATAGGGGAGTTTTTGGACAATTGGGTTGACACCTCTGGCAGTGTCCAGGAATGCTAGCCCTGGCAGATCTCTCTCTGATTGAGCAACCTATACCTCTATCAACAAGTCACTGAGTTTCCTGAGCTTCTGGTAACCCCTACCCACTATTCTGGGAAAATTATCAATTCTCTTATACAATGCATTTTCTATAGCTTCTATTGACCCATAACACTCAAGTCTTTCCCACACCATCTTTAGACCTTTGCCTGGATAGTTTATGTTAATATCTCTGATTCTTTTGGCATGTTCAGCAGACTCACTTCTAAGCCACTTTACCAAGAGATCTAACTCCTCACTACAGGAAAGATCTAAGTCCCTTATGGCGTTTTGGAAGGAGGCTTGCCATGCCATGTAGTTCTTGGGGCGATCGGTAAACTTTATAAGTCCTTTGGTAACCAGCTCCCGTTTAGCAAAAAACTTAGCAATGTCCATTGTAGCCTGGTTACCACCAATACTACCTGGTGTGCTGTTGTTCTGCTGCGTGTGCGGTGCATAACCATACCTCTTAGGGGTTTCTGGCTTAGGGAAGTCTATGTAATACCGTTCTGCCATAAAGGTTGTCTTTCGTTCTGCAGGGTGGTAGTTATGGCTGGCCTCGCTTGGTCATACACCGTCCTGCTCGAGGTTTTGTGGTTCGAGGTAGGGTCTTTCACACTCTGTATAATCTTGCTGATATACTGGATCATAGTCGTCTTCTGTCTTGGAATGCTGATGGACATATTCTAAGATGCGCTGTGCTAGATTTTGTTGATCTAGGTCTGGCCCAAGTACTTGGCTATGTTTCTCTAATTCGGGAAACTCTATGGCTTCTAGAAACACTGCTTTGGCTAAAGCGGCTGCTGCTTCTTTCTCAGAGCAAGTTTTTCCAGTGAAGCTTGCAGGCTTACTTTCTCCTTTTCCATTCTTACTCTCTCTTCTTCTAGTGATGCTTGCAGGCAGGCTGTCTCTTTTTCTATTCGTGCTCTCTCTGTTTCTTCATCTGCTTATCTTAGCTTTAGTTGCATCTCTTGTGCGACAAAGGAAGACCTTACTTTTGCTGCTTTAGCTTCTGCGTGGGCGAGAGCAGCCATTCCTTTTATTGAGGACTTGCTAGAGCAACTTGCTTGTGACCTGGTCCTATATGATGATGTTTGGCTAGTGGACATTGTGTGCTTGTTTGCTGGCTGCTTAATGTCTCTGTGCAGTCTAGGTAGGAACGGACTTCAGTGTGGTTTGGATCGTGCTATGCTTACTGGGGGCTACACTCTCGCTTCTTGTGACTATATGGCAGCTGCTGCAATCTTGTACGCAGGACCACGTGTATGATGGCGGCTCCTTATAGCCAGATCCACTATCGCTGGTGACTAGCATCTGTTTTACTGTTCTGTCTTCTTACACGTTCACACAGTGTGCAGTCTGACATTCAGTATAAACCATTCCTGTCTTCCAAATAAGAGAACTGTCCTTTGTAATCTAACTTGTTTATTGGTAAAACAGGATTGTCGGTATGGTAAAACTACAAGAATACAAATAATACATATATAAAAGTATCAAGCATAGGAATTACATGTATCATAACACTACATGAACATTACATGAAGCATGTACTATAACATTACATAACAGTGAAGCTCATTGCAAAATAGCTGCCTATACATATGATAGCATGGCTAACTAATAGTCTAACTCCCTGAACAACAACATAACTAAACACACTGAACTGTTCTGCATAACAAAGTAGATCAAGTTGATCACCCACAATGCATTAGTCTTTGTGATAGAAAAACAAGTGTCACGAGTGGTCTTGCGTCTGGAATCAGACGTTCTGCGCGGCTTTCTAAGTGACAGGTTGGACAGGCTATTCCCTGTGGTTTGGGTGCTGTTCACCACACCCCTTTCCCTCAGCTGTTGCCGCTGGGCAATTAGCTGTCTCCTACTTACCTCTTCCTCTCCCAGTATCCCTTGCGGTTTATATCTGCTTCATACCTGGTTGAGAGTGGTGTGGATCTCGGCTGAGATCCTGTTGCTGAGTTCTACTTAAGTTAAGTGGTTTCCCTTCCTTTTGTTATTCCTGTTTGAGTCTCCTGTTCCTCCTTACGCTTGGAGGAATGGGTTACTCTCTTGTGTCATTAGACTGCAGGGTGTTCTAGGGTTTATTCAGATTAGGTTCCTGTGTATGAGCTTTCCTACCATCCGGGTTAGTTCATACTGGTAGCCAGCTAGGGCCTAGTCTTAGGATCCCCTGCAGGAGGTGACCAGTTCCCTGGTTTTGTCTGTTCCCATCCCTCATACGCTCGGTGTGGCTTTTCCCCCCACACCCGAGCGTGACATTATAAACCGCCACTAACAAAAATTTATGTCATTTTTGTGCTGACATGGATGCTATTGCTACACTGGCTGAACGGCTGCAGGGACTCAGCTTGGAGGTGGCTGACATCCGCAACCAGATTCAGAGACCACAGGCTGGTGGTTCTGGGGGTGCTGAGTGTCAGGCCTGTTTGGAGCCTAAGGTCCCCCTCCCGGATAGATTTTCTGGGGAATGTGATAATTTTGTTCTATTTAGGGAGGCGTGCAAATTGTATTTCAGACTGCGTCCACATTCTTCTGGTAATGAGGAACAGAAGGTTGGTGTGGTCATCTCGCTGCTTAAAGGGGATGCGCAGTCATGGGCCTTTTCTCTACCGGCCGGATCGCTGTCTCTCCGGTCGGTAGATGAATTTTTCAAGACCCTAGGGATTATCTATGATGACCCGGATCGTATCTCCCTGGCGGAGACCCAGATACGTAACCTTTGTCAGGGTGAGCGGCCGGTTGAGACTTATTGCTCTGAGTTTCGGAGGTGGGCGACCAATACTGAATGGAACGATCCGGCTTTACGTAGCCAATTCTGTCAAGGTTTGTCTGAAAGGCTGAAGGACGCTTTGGCCTTTCAGGAAACCCCTGTGTCTTTGGAAGCCGCTATGTCTCTTGCTGTACGCATGGATAGGCGCCTGAGAGAGCGATCTAGGGGCCCCCGCTCTCAGGACGTACTATCACATAGTGTACCAGCTTCCTATGACACTTTGGGTGAATATTCCCCTAGGTTGATGTCTGGGGATGAACCTATGCAATTAGGGGGAGCCACTCCTGTAGCCACCCGCAATCATCTTGGTAATAAAAAGGGTGTGTGTTTTTTCTGTGGTCAGAAAGGACACTTTATCAATGTATGTCCATGCTTCCTATCTCTAAAGGAGAGAAAAGAAAAGGGGGCGTTGAATTCTCATCTCACTCTTGGTGGAGTGGGTAGGGAGACTGAAAATGTGCATTTGTCTTCATCCTGCAGTACCCGTTTTCTCCTGACTGCCGAGGTGGCGCTAGAATCAAAGGTTGTGAAAATTGAGGTGTTTATTGACAGCGGGGCAGGGGTGAACTTGATTGATGCTCAGTTTGTCCGTATGCATGGATTGTCACCAAGTTCTTTGGATAAGAGGATTTCTGTGTTTGCCATTGATTCTGCACCTCTCTCTCAGAAGTGTTTGTCTGAGATGGTGCATGATATCAAATTAAGAGTGGGTGAATTTCATCAGGAGCTTATTTCATGTTTTGTGTTGGAAGGTCTTCCTGCTCCTGTGGTTCTGGGTTTACCATGGTTAAGCAAACATAATCAGTCCATTGACTGGCATACTAGACAAATTGTGGATTGGGGCGATTATTGTGTTGACAATTGCCTTAATACATCTTTTTCTGCTTTAACCACTAAGACTCTTCCTTCTTTTATATCGGATTTCTCTGATGTATTTTCTGAAGGTGGATGTCAGGATTTACCCCCTCACCGGGAATACGATTGTCCTATCAATCTTATCCCTGGAACAAGATTGCCTAAATCTAGGCTGTATAACCTTTCTGGACCTGAGAGAACGGCCATGAAGGAATATATTGCTGAGAGTTTGGCCAAAGGACATATTAGGCCTTCCAAATCTCCTGTGGCAGCAGGGTTCTTTTTTGTTAAAAAAAAGGACGGATCCCTTAGGCCATGTCTGGATTTCCGTGAACTCAATAGGATTACTGTCCGTGATCCGTACCCCCTTCCTTTGATTCCTGACTTGTTTAACCAGATTGTGGATGCCAAGGTGTTCTCCAAGTTGGACTTAAGGGGGGCATATAATCTGGTCAGGATCAAGGAAGGGGATGAATGGAAGACGGCCTTTAACACTCCTGAGGGCCACTTTGAGAACCTGGTCATGCCTTTTGGGTTGACCAATGCTCCTGCTGTCTTCCAGCATTTTGTTAATGACATTTTTCATCATCTTGTGGGGAGGTTTGTAGTCGTGTATTTGGATGACATACTAATCTATTCTCCAGATATTGTGACACATCAGGATCACGTGAGGCAGGTGTTGCAAATCTTAAGAGATAACAAGTTGTATGCAAAATTAGAGAAATGTGCTTTTGCTGTACATGAGGTGCAATTCTTAGGATACCTGCTTTCATCTTCAGGTTTTCGTATGGATCCAGAGAAGGTCTGTGCTGTTCTGAACTGGGACCGACCTGAAAATCTGAAGGCTCTTATGCGATTTTTGGGGTTCACCAACTATTACCGAAAATTTATTAAGAACTATTCGACTATAGTTAAACCCTTAACTGACATGACTAAGAAAGGGACGGATGTCTCTGTGTGGTCTGATGCAGCATTGCAAGCCTTCTCTGCTGTAAAGGAGTGCTTTTCCTCTGCCCCTATATTGGTGCAGCCAGATGTGTCACAACCTTTCATTGTGGAGGTTGACGCATCCGATGTGGGGGTAGGAGCTGTGTTATCACAGGGCCCGTCACCTGGTAAATGGCGCCCATGTGCTTTTTTTTCGAAGAAACTCTCTGTGGCGGAGAGAAATTTTGATGTGGGTAACCGAGAGTTACTGGCCATTAAGTTGGCTTTTGAGGAATGGCGTCATTGGTTGGAAGGGGCGAATCATCCAATCACGGTATTCACTGATCACAAAAATCTGGCTTACCTGGAGTCGGCTAGACGACTTAATCCGAGGCAGGCCAGATGGTCTTTGTTCTTCACCAGATTCAATTTCATTGTCACATACCGTCCTGGGGTTAAGAATGTGAAGGCGGATGCCTTGTCACGTAGTTTTCCCGGGGGTGGTGATTTTGAAGATCCTAGCCCTATACTGTCTGAAGGAGTGGTGATATCCGCTCTTTACCCTGATCTTGAGGCTAAAGTGCTTGAGGCCCAGGGAGATGCGCCGGAGTCTTGCCCTCCCGGGAAGTTGTTTGTTCCTTCTGATTTGCGTTATAAGGTTTTTGAGGAGCATCATTCTTCGGTGCTTGCGGGACACCCTGGGAGTAAATCCACTGTCGACCTCATCTCTCGTAGATTCTGGTGGCCAGGTCTGCGTAAGTGTGTTGAGGAATATGTGTCAGCCTGTAGTGTCTGCGCACGCTCTAAGGTGACACATACTCGTCCCTCTGGACCCCTACTTCCATTACCCATCCCGTCCAGACCATGGACTCACCTATCCATGGACTTCATCACTGATCTGCCTGAGTCGTCTGGTAAGACAGTTATTCTGGTGGTTGTAGATCGTTTTAGTAAAATGGCGCACTTTATTGCATTACCCGGACTCCCCAATGCTAAAACTCTTGCACAAGTGTTTGTTGACAATATTGTGAAACTTCATGGCATTCCCACTGACGTTGTCTCTGATCGTGGGACTCAGTTTGTGTCCAGATTCTGGAGGGCGTTCTGTACTCGGCTCGGGGTACAACTGTCTTTCTCCTCTGCCTTTCATCCCCAGACGAATGGACAGACTGAGCGTACCAATCAGAATCTGGAGACTTATTTGAGATGCTTTGTCTCTGAGAACCAGGAGGAGTGGTCCTCGTTTTTGTCTCTGGCTGAGTTTGCCATAAATAATCGCAGACAGGACTCCACTGGTAAGTCACCATTTTTTGGTGCATATGGCTTTCACCCGCAGTTTGGCACATTTTGTGGTTCTGATACTTCTGGTATTCCTGAGGAAGAACGTTTTTCATCATCATTGTCTTCCATATGGCGAAAAATTCAAAGTAACTTGATAAATATGGGTAACAAGTACAAACGTGTGGCTGACAGGAGACGCATGAATGGTCCGGACCTAAATGTGGGTGATTCTGTGTGGCTGTCTACTAGGAACATTAAGTTGAAAGTTCCTTCATGGAAGTTGGGTCCAAGATTTATTGGCCCATATAAAATCACGGCCATTATTAATCCTGTAGCATTTCGTCTTGAACTTCCGCAGGCCCTGAAAATCCATAATGTGTTTCACAGATGTTTGTTGAAGAGGTATGTTGAACCTCTGGAGCCATCTCCCTTGCCACCCGCGCCTGTCTTGGTGGATGGTAATTTGGAATTTCAGATTGTCAAGATCATTGATTCTCGAGTTCTTCGTGGGACCCTTCAATATCTGGTTCATTGGAAGGGTTATGGTCCTGAGGAGAGGTCATGGGTACCGGCATCTGACGTGAATGCCAGTCGTTTGGTAAAAGCCTTTCACAGGTGTCACCCTGATAAAGTTGGTCCTGGGTGCCCGGAGGTCACCCGTAAAAGGGGGGGTAATGTCACGAGTGGTCTTGCGTCTGGAATCAGACGTTCTGCGCGGCTTTCTAAGTGACAGGTTGGACAGGCTATTCCCTGTGGTTTGGGTGCTGTTCACCACACCCCTTTCCCTCAGCTGTTGCCGCTGGGCAATTAGCTGTCTCCTACTTACCTCTTCCTCTCCCAGTATCCCTTGCGGTTTATATCTGCTTCATACCTGGTTGAGAGTGGTGTGGATCTCGGCTGAGATCCTGTTGCTGAGTTCTACTTAAGTTAAGTGTTTTCCCTTCCTTTTGTTATTCCTGTTTGAGTCTCCTGTTCCTCCTTACGCTTGGAGGAACGGGTTACTCTCTTGTGTCATTAGACTGCAGGGTGTTCTAGGGTTTATTCAGATTAGGTTCCTGTGTATGAGCTTTCCTACCATCCGGGTTAGTTCATACTGGTAGCCAGCTAGGGCCTAGTCTTAGGATCCCCTGCAGGAGGTGACCAGTTCCCTGGTTTTGTCTGTTCCCATCCCTCATACGCTCGGTGTGGCTTTTCCCCCCACACCCGAGCGTGACAACAAGGTGCAATACAATTTGACACCGCTAGATGGTGCCATAACCACACTAATACATCAGATATATACGATGACAGAAACATATACTGAGCTTTAATGATATTTCCCACTCTGCAGGGCAGAACAGGTGGACTACAGTACCCAGAAAGATTATCAAAATTAGGGTTATTCACTTTAAAAAAAAAAAAAAGACCACTGGGGGAGATCTAATAACTATGTATAAATATATCAGGGGTCAGTACAGAGATCTCTCCCATCATCTATTTATCCCCAGGACTATGACAAGGAGACATCCTCTGTGTCTGGAGAAAAAAAGGTTTGTACACAAACATAGAAGAGGATTCTTTACGGTAAGAGCAGTGAGACTATGGAACTCTCTGCCTGAGGAGGTGGTGATGGTGACTTCACTACAAGAGTTCAAGAGGGGCCTGGATGTATTTCTGGAGTGTAATTATATTACAGGTTATAGTTACTAGAGAGGGGTTGTTGATCCAGGGATTAATTCTGATTGTTGATTGGAGTCGGGAAGGAATTTTTTCCCTTAAAGTGGGGAAAATTGGCTTCTACCTCACAGGGTTTTTTTTTTGCCTTCCACCTCTCTTCAGGTGTTCAATACTTTTTCCGTGTGTCATTTCTCATTATTACATATAGCTTAATTTATGGATGTCTATGGTTTGATTTCTTTGCCTGGATGGATTGTTACCAACATCTGGTGAGAATGTAATGTCAATAGCACCTTTAAAAATATATTTACTTAGAAAATTGGTGACGTGTTCAATATTTATTTCACCCGCTGTATGTGCTAAATCCAACACTTCCGTTATTTTTTGCTGTTCTGCTCATCTAACAGAGCTAAACAACAGAAATATATAGTAATCCTGTGAACTCACCCTTAGGGCTCATGAACACGGCCATAGACGTTTTTGTGGTCCATAATTGTGGATCCACAAAACACTGATACCGGCCTTGTGTGTGGAACGGAAAGTCCAGGCCATAATAGAACTGACCTATCCTTGTCTGTAATGTGGACAAGAATAGGACATGTTCTATTTTTTTTTTTTTTTTTTTGCAGGGCTGCGCAACAGACATACGAATGAGGATAGCACACAGGCGTGCTCTTCTCATCTTTTGCAGCCACACTGAAGTGAATGGGTCCGCATCTGACCCACAAAAATACATTTAAGATGTTGACTTGGCCTCCCAACTCCCTAGATCTGAGTCCAATCAGCATCTGTGGGATGTGCTGGAAAACAAGTACAATCCATAAAGGCCCCACCTTGCAACTGACGGGACTTTTGCATATTGGTTTTGCAGAATGTATATATTGATTGGTCATCAATAGCTGATCAGCCGTGGTCCAACACCTGGCACCTCCGCCGATCAGCTGTTTGAAGAGATGAAGAGAAGGTGGTGCTCTTTCCTATTCATTACACTATGCATCTCCCTTGCATTGGCGTCGCAGTGTAATTACACAGATATAAATTACAAGTTATACTGTAAAACTATATATCAGTCTACTCAGCTCCTCCTGCTCAGTAACATGCTACCTGCAGCTCAAACACCATGTTCAACATTTAGTTATTTTATGCACTTATATAACGCTGACACATTTTGCAGCACTTTACAGACATTAGCATCAAGCTGTCTCCAATGGGGCTCACAATCTAAGTTCCCTATCAGTAGGTCTTTGGAATGTGGGAGGAAACCGGAGTACCCGGATGAAACCCATGCAAACACGGGGAGAACATACAAACTCCATGCAGATGTTGTCCTTGGTCAGATTCTAACCCAGGACCCCAGCGCTGAAAGGCACCAGTGCTAACCACTGAGCCTTGTGCTGCCCAACATGGTTCCCTTTAAAGAATTTGTTGCTAACGTTTTGGTGGCAAATATCATGTAGATAAAGTTAATACAAGGCACAAACTAATGTACTGTGAACGAAGCTGACGCATCCCTGCCATGCTGTTCTCTCATAAGCCATAGGCGACTAAGACTGAAACCAGTCAAAGGACATCTCAGTCATTATCATTGTGACTGCCTGAGACAAGCTGCAAGCACCTCAGGATGCAAGCTGGAAGAAGCCTTTATCTTACACTGGTCACAGACAATGGCATGGAACAGGAGTGAAGTGAGTATTTGAATTTGTTCATTTCCTTTGGAACCTTAGAGCAGCGTACTACTGGGCCACTTTAGGGCATTAGTACTACTATGGGAACCACAGGCGGGCATCTTTACTACTGAGGCACATTATTGTGGGCTGTATTACTTCTGGGGACAATGTGGGGGGGCATAAGTAGTACTGGCTGCATTATAGGTAGGCATTATTACTTATGAGGCACTATGGTGGGTACATAAGTACTACTGGGGGCATTAGTACTACTGGCAGCACTATAAAGGGCATCTTTACTACTGTGGCATACTGGTGGCTTTAATACTACTGGGACACTATGGGGTGCTTTATTACTACTCGTAGGCACTAGGGCTGTTCTTTCTTCCTACTGGACCGCACTACTGTGGGCTGTATTACTTCTGGGGCACAATAAGGGGCATTAGTACTATTGGGGCACTGTACGGGCACTATTAATAGTTAGACACTATAGAAGAGAATTACTACTATTGGAGAGACTACTGCTGTGGAGGGGCACTTTGGCACAGTATCAGCTTAGAACAATTATTTTTGGGGGACACTATGCTTGCAATATTATTACTGTCAGTGGCACTGTTTGCTGGGTGCAATTATTTTTTAGGGCACCGTATGGCAATAATTATTGATGAGGGCACTAGTGTGTGGTACTAGTATTTTCATGTAGACTGTTTCTGCAATATTATAGTGAAGCAGGCACAGTATTAGGGATGGCACAATGGGGTGCTGAGAAGGTGGGGAGGATGATTGAAAAGTAGGAACCTACAAACTCTGCAGAGATGAAACATGGCTGAAAGAAGTCATCATGGCTGTCTTGTATGAATGGAGAAGATGAGGAAAAAGAACATCTATATCAGAGGAGATGTCAATGAATGTAACAGGCATGCGGTACTATATCAGTCATGGCTAACCTCCGGCATTCCAGCTGTGGTGAAACTACGACTCCCAGCATGCTCCATTTCTATGCTCTGAGAACAGCCAAGCAAGTGTGCATTTTGGGAGTTGTAGTTTTACCACAGCTGGAAGGACGGAGGTTAGCCATCACAGTACTATATTCTCTTGTTTGTTTGGTAGTGTGGAATGCAATTTAAAAAGTAATAGTCATCTATTATGGGTCTCAGTGCTGCATGCTGTGCTTTTCTTTCTGTCAAATCTGAAGGAAGTGCTGACAAAGGCTTGGAACAGAGCCTATAACAGCGGCGTGAGAATAGCCTTATTTTGTTTACGTGTCACTGTTTGCTCCTTTGGCAGTACTTATTTTGAACTTCTTAACACTTGGCATTAAACTGTAGAGCAACACTGCACTATTAGGCTTCATTCACACGACCGTATGTGTTTTGCGGTCCGCAAATTGCGGATCCGCAAAAAAAACGGATGACGTTCCGTATGGCATCCGTGTCCGTTTTTTTGCGGATCCATTGTAACAATGCCTATCCTTGTCAGCACAACGGACAAGAATAGGACATGTTCTATCTTTTTTGCGGAACGGAAATGCGGACATACGGAAACGGAATGCAAACGGAGTACCTTCCGTTTTTTTTGCGGACCCATTGAAATGAATGGTTCCACATACGGTCCGCAAAAAAAACGGAACGGACACGGAAACAAAATACGGTCGTGTGAATGAAGCCTTAGAGTGATGGCGCTCATCTCACCAAAGCAACCACAATTCTTTAACTCTTTCACATCTTTTATCATTGTTACTGGCTTCTCTAAGAGATGGCATTACTCCTATAACTACAAAGACAAATATAGACTACAAGGATCATGACAAAAATGCATAAATACAGAACCACCTACCCCAAGGAGGATTCCCCAGATCTTTGAAATGTGTTGAAACAGAAACTAAATCAGTCTCTATTTTCAAATTAATTTCTCCATTTCTATTGGCTTCAATGACCTTTAAAATAAATTAATGCAGTTTATAATTCTTCTTACTGTACTGTTCTGCAGATTTATAAAATAGTCAGAATATAACAAATCAAATACATATATGTTTTACATTTTAGATTCTTTTTTGTCATTAATTTCACTAAATATTTGCATGACACAATATATCATTCAGTCAGGCTGAATAACGGGTAATAATAAATTAATGAATCTGGTTTGTCACACAAAAAGAGATCTTGGCATTGATGTCACTGGTAAAACATTTTATGCATTTACAAGGAATTTGACTGCCAAAGTGATTCACAACATAAAAAAGATTACAGAGATTTTGCAGGATTTTGATAGGGATGACTTATCCTCTGGATAGGTCATCAGTATCTGATCAGTAGGGGTCCGACAGCCTGGACCCCAGCCCATCAGCTGTTTAAGAAGGCAATGGCACTACTGTAAGTGCTGCAACCTTCTCGCAGCACCATAATATTGTATAGTAGCTGTGTTTGGTATCGGGCTCAGCCCGATTGAAGTGAATGGGGCTGAGCTGTGATACCAAGCACAGCTGCTATACAACGTACGGCGCTGTGCTCGGTTAGCATGGGGAAGGCCACGGCGCTCACAGGAGCACCAGGTGACTGACTATGTGGAAGCATATTTTCCTGCTTATTTGTTAGAATGTGCAAAGGAGGCCTCTAACAAACCTCTGCCAGAGATATGAACCTAGCCTTAGATGCAAGAAGTCTGAAGTAGCCTAAAACATTCCTCCTGTCTTATCAATGGCTCAGGGTAACTGTCCCAACTACACTGCAGGAGTCTGTACACGAGCAAGAATAGAATATGCGGAAATTACAAGCAACTAAGGCTACTTTCACACTAGCGTTATGGAATTCCGGTATTGAGCTCCGTCGTAGGGGCTCAATACCGGAATAAAACGCTTCAGTTTTGTCCCCATTCATTGTCAATGGGGACAAAACTGAACTGAAGACAACCGAATGCTCCTGAAAGCATTCCGTTCCGTCTTCAGACCAGAGAGCAAACCGCAACATGCTGCGGTTTGCTCTCCGTACTAGTTATCCGCACCTAAACGGATCCGGGTTGACCGCCAATGCAAGTCAATGGGGACGGATCCGTTTGGTGTGGACACACTTGTAAACGGATCCGTCCTCCATTGACTTTCAATAGAGGTTATTCCGGATCCGTTTAAAAGATGCTAAAGATAATACAACCAGATCCGGAATTACGGATCCACAAGGTTGTATTATTCAGTACGGATCCGGCGGGTCCCTTCACCCGCCGGATCCGTACTAACGCTAGTGTGAAAGTAGCCTAAACCTAGTGAGAAACAAAGTAGATCAGGTACTTGCAACTCATACTGAGCCATAATATTTTCATAATATTTTTCAGAAAGTCTGAAGTTTTTCAGTATACCTGATGTATAAGAAACGTAAACACAACTTGATTTTTATAGCATTAAATGTTCGACTACAACCAGATCTAAATGTCAACTTTTATCCAAACCAGTTTACTATGTGTAAAAAAAAAAAAAAAAAAGAAACTTACTATAAAATTGCTTAAATTTTTCATTCTTTCCACAACGCTCTTCATAGTTTTTATTGCTGGTAAATATATGCTTACCTGCAAAAACAGATAAGATAAGAAATCATAATCAGCAAAGACCTCTTTACAAGGGTCATCTCAGCAGGTGGTTATCAGGAATGATGCGATTCTGTACACAGTCATTGTTTCTGGGCAGCAGATGGCCGTTTACACAGAACGATCTGCCATCCAAAAATAATGATTTTGGTGTCTGCATTTATGATGCTTTCACCCAACGAATAAGAGTTTGCTCATTTATTGGGTGAATGGTGGCATCTTTACACAGGGCAATTATTGGGAATGAACATTCCTATGAAGGCTCCTTCCCGATAACTGCCCTGATTGTTGGTCTGTGTTAAAAGAGACCTAAAATCTAAACCTAACTCAAGGCTTGTTCACCTGGAGGTTGGCAGAAACAGCTGAGCACTGTTTCATATTTTGTGGGAAAACCCTTTTAAAGGGAAAAAGTAATGGAAAATAATTGAAGTGAACTTGTTTGGTGGTTTATGCTGCCCTAGGAGCAGGGAGAGAAGCTGAGTTTTGTGATATATATGTTTCTATAGAGTATATCCTGACAGGACTCCTAGGAGGTTCCCGATTGTGCACACACAGTGATGGAGGGAAAGCTGAAGATCACTATGTGTGGAGGGACAATCAGGCCTCTGTCTGATTTTTTTTACTCAAAAACCTGGCTATAAATCATATAAACTTACATATTATAGAGTTCAGATTCTCTCCTATCATATTCTGCTCTCACATGGAGCAGCTAACATCGCCTGATTAGCTTGATATAAAATCTATACTCTCTTCACCATGTGATACTTACATCAAAGTCTGGTACGGTAGGCTCTTTAAAGTCGTTCCACAGCCTTCTGGGAATAACACTCACAGGAATGTCATGTGTGACAATACGACTCATACTTGAAAGTGAGGGCTAAAAAAGCAAAAGAAACTAGAAATGCATGTTTCTTCTGCTGTAATGTATGTCTATGTATTTCATTAGGTCAGATCAATACAAGCCAAGAAAATAAACTTGAGATTAAAGGTCAAATTCTTGAAATGAAGATGCTTATCACAAAATGGGGTTTTCCAGGACTTAGATATTGATGGCCTATCCTCAAGACAAGTCATCAATATCCCATCGGTGGGGGTCCGACACCAGTTAGCTGTTGCAGGCAGCAGTCGGCTCTGTCCACTGTTTTCTGGTGCTAGTGTATTGCAGCTTGGCTCCCACTGACATGAATGGAAGTTGAGCAGCAGTACCCAAACACGTCCATGGCCAAGTGGATAGAACCTTGTGCTTCTGGTCCATTGACTGTACAGTTTTCAGCCCCAGTAGCTGCCTGAAACAGTGGTAGTCCGACATAAATATCTAGGTAGCAGAAAACCCCTTTAATTTACCATGTAAAAATGTAAGCTAGCATTTATATACAGAATATGGTTTGGCATATTGCACACTTCTATCAGGCTTCACACACATCCTCACCAGTTCCACAGCCACCGTGAGACAGGGACAGTGTTTATTAGTCAGTTTGATTTTTACAGCCTTGGCGTTTTGTGCCGTTTTCAACGCTCGAGAAAGGTTTTCAGGTGCCAGCTCCAAATAAATTTCATTCTGCTCAGCAGACACTCCTTCCATTTGGTACTCATCAAAGAAATTGGCCTGGGAGAGAGCAGCAGAAATTACACTTAATAGAATAAAATAAAAATCTGTGTCTCTCTCTCTCTACACAAAGATCTATTACACATTAACAAATATTAAATTGTAGTCCCTTTGGAGAGAACAATATGCCTCGTGAATATACAGTCCTGAACACTGTCTAGTGACACAGAGCTCTACAGAGCAAGGACAATTGTTTTCTGGCTAATAGAGGATGAATGAGGTCAAACTGACCTCTATATGCCCATCAGTACAGCCCTTAAAAATAAGCCAAATTAAAGAAGGGGCAGCACAAGACTATATCTGGGACAGAAAGGACTGGCCATCTGTAAGAGCAGCCCTGGTGGACTCAAGTCATCCACGTGTTACATGAACAGCCATTCAAATGACCAGTCACCATAGAATGTAGAGGTCTGGCTCACCTCAGCTATCTGCAGGGGTCACAGATGCTGGACTACCTATAAAAGGCTTGGTCTACGATTAGACAGCGCCTTTAACTACTTCCTAAAGAGGTGGGTAATATAGAGTACTTCCTTTTCTGGGCAGTGGCTTTCTTTAGCCATTGTGAGGGTTTACACCAGCAACAATGCGCTAGTACACATAGGAAAACTACAGAAAATCTGTGGCTGGGAACAATCAGTGATATTTTCATTAGAAGAGCAGCACTACAAGAAGTATGTATGGAGGGAGTGGATCTCAGGCTGATTATAGCAGAATATAGGTGCTATAATCAGTATAATAATACACAGGAAAGAAGAACAAACTTCATTAACCCTGTGCAATGTATGAGACATAACTTATCACATCCTGCAGTGGTAGGAAATATTTCAGCCACTTTATCCTGATAGCCAAAACTATGTCAAAAGGAGAGAAGTTTAGCATCAATCAGATTCACAGGAGTCTGTGGCCATGATTGGGATGAGCAAGGAGCATTTGAAGTGCACACACAATAAATAGGGAATTACTAGTATTTCTTCATTTAGATTATTATACATTATATTATAGATTTTAATCAAATGTCAATATTCTGTAGTCTTTCAGTATATATTAATATATAATATTCAAATCCTGAAAATAACATTAAATGATTTTCCAATTAACCCCTTAATGACGGGCCATTTTGCACCTTCGTGACCAGGCTTATTTTTGGAAATCTGTATTACTTTATGTGGTAATAACTTTGGAACACTTTTACTTATCCAGGCCATTCTGAGATTGTTTTCTCGTGACACATTGTACTTCATGACAGTCATAAATTTGAGTCAATATATGTCACCTTTATTTATGAAAAAATCCCAAATTTACAAAATATTCACAATTTTCAAAATTTCAATTTCTCTGCTTTTAAAACTGAAAATGATACTATTTAACATAATATTAATATTAATATTATATTAATATATAATATTAATATTATTTAACATTCCCCATAGGTCTACTTTATGTTGGCATCATTTTGTAAATGTCATTTTATTTTTTTGGGACATTAGAAGGGTAAGAATTTTAGAGCCAATTCTTAAAATTTAAGAAAATTTCCAAAACCCACTTTTTAAGGACCAGTTCAGGTCTTACATAGTAGAAGACCCCCCCCCATAAATGATCCCATTTTGGAAACTACACCCCTCAAGTTACTTAACACTGATTTTACAAACTTTGTTAACCCTTTAGGTATTCCACAAGAATTGAAGGAAAATGGAGATGAAATTTCTAAATTTCAATTTTTTGGAAGATTTTCCACTTTAGTCCATTTTTTTTCTTTAACACATCTAAGGTTAACAGCCAAACAAAACTCAATATTTATTACCCTGATTCTGCGGTTTACAGAAACACCCCGCATGTGGTGGTAAACTGCTGTATGGGCGCATGGCAGGGCGCAGAAAAAAAGGAGAGTCGTATGGTTTTTGGAAGGCAGATTTTGATGGACTGGTTTTTAGACACCATGTCCCATTTGTAGGCCCACCGATGCACCCTATAGTACAAACAGTCAAAAAAATGACCCCATTTTGGAAACTACGGGATAAGATGACAATTTTATTGGTATTATTTCGGGGTACATATGATTTTTAATCGCTCTATATTATTTTTTTTGTGCGGCAAGGTAACCAAAGAATGGATGTTTTGGCACTGTATTTATTTTTTGTTTGTTACAATGTTCATCTGACAGGTTAGATCATATGCTATTTTTTATAGAGCAAGTTGTTACGGACGCGATGATATCAAATATGTCTACTTTCTTTGTTTGTTTCAGTTTTACATAATAAAGCATTTTTGAAAAAAAAATAAAATGTTTTTGTGTCTCCATTTTCTGAACGCCTTTTTTTTTTTATTTTTCTGCCAATCATCTTGTGCAGGGGCTCATTTTTTGCAGGAAGAGTTGAAAATTTTATTGGTACCATTTTTGGGTACATATGATTTTTTTGTTCATTATTACACTTTTTGGGGCAAGGTGACTCAAAAATTGGTAATTTTGGCACAGTTTTTACTTATTCATTTTTACTGCGTTCACCTGAGGGGTTAGGTCATGTGAGATATTTGCAGCGCTGGTTGTTACGGACGTGGCGATACCTAACATGTATACTTTTTTTATTTTAAGTTTTACACAATAATATTTTTGAAACAAAAAAAAAAAATCATGTAGTGTCTCCATAGTCTGAGAGCTGTAGTTTTTTTATTTTTTGGGCGATTGTCTCAGTTAGGGGCTAATTTTTTGTGGGATGAGGTGACTGTTAGATTGGTACTATTCTGGGGGGCATACGCCTTTTTGATCGCTTGGTATTACACTTTTTGTAATGTAAGGTGACAAAAAAAAATGGCTTTTTTGACACCGTTGTTATTTTAAATTTTTTTTTACTGTGTTCATCTGGGGGGGTTAGGTCATATGAGATTTTTGTAGAGCTGGGTGTAACGGATGTGGCGATACCAAACATGTTTAGCATATTTTATTTATTTTTACCCAATTATAAATGTGCGTATATGGAAAAAATGATTTTTTAAAAATTTTTTTTTTACACTTTTTTTGACTCAGATCCACTTGGTTCTTTAAGATCCAGTGGGTCTGATGCCTCTATAATACACTGCAGTACACTGTCAGTCGGGATGCTGCCAGAGCACCGCAGCGCCCGATGGGGCAGGGAGCTTCCTCCCTGTTAACCCCGGTTAAACGGCCGACAACACTGCCAGCACCGATGTCGGCCGTTACAGTAGATTGTCAGCTGTATGTTACAGCTGACAATCTACTGCCGCTTGGCTATCCTGAATAATTGTGGGGGCGGGGAGGAGTGGGGGGTCCCCGCAACAAAGATTGTGGGGGCGGGGTGGAGATGCCGCTCAGCCATCCTGAATTGGCACAACATAGAGCCATAAAAATAGATGATCCAGAATTGTTATTACATGGGGAATGCATGAAGCTATGAAAACAGGCATGTCAGGAGTGGTGAAAGGTCCTTTTTACAGAGGCTCTATCAGCATGATCAACCCTATTAAACCAGGAGTAATATGTATATCAGCTTTCTAAGCATATCTTAATTTGTGATAAGGCTACAGTAAGTATGTACAGTAAATATGATATGTAGATGCTAGGACACAGCTTTTCCCTCAGCATGATATCTAGACCTGTCAATCACGTGAACGGGGAATTGTGCAGAGCAAAGGGGGTGTTACAAATGCAGTGCTCCAAGGATTCAACCCTGCCTCCTGGTGCTCCAGCTTGCTCTTTTGCATATGAATAAAATATATCTGTATATGTTTAGCGTACAGACAAAAGAAAGTTATAGTTTTAATCAGCACGATGAGCCCTACCAGACAGTATGCCTGGGTTAATAGGGTCGATCATGCTGACAGAGCCACTTTAAATATTTTTATTCCGGCTTATTGGACTTTTGAAGTTGCAGTGTGGTGATGACATATATTTATATAACCCTTCCATAAGAATAATGTCGCACACCGCTTTTTGTAGCAGTTTTTGAGCCAAAGCCACAAGTGGATCCAGCAGAAAGTAATAAAACTCCTTCCCATATATTTTTCACTCTGATTCAAAAGTTTTCCATAAAAATACTATGCATGACACTACATCATCAGTACCCCTGAAGAAGTGCAGGAGTCTGAGGTAGACCCAGCTGTTGTATACCCATGATGTCTCATCAGGGATGGTACTCTATATACAGCAATGGACACTGCACTATGCCTTTATTATATATGTTGTCATACCTGCCCTGTATCTACAATAATAGCTATTGGGACACTTCCTGTTTCTATGGATTCTAAGCAATAAAGATATTTTTTAATAACCTAATTCTGTGGTATCATTTTTCTATAACACTGGACCTGGAGAATTTGTAGGTGTTACATAAAGTGGGAGCCTATATTTATTAAGAGGAGTATCTGAAATACAGGTGTTGATGGGATTATTCACCATGGGGGGGTACAACAAACAGCGTGATGATGAAAGTATCAGGAATCGTACCTGGCAGAGCTCACACCACATGCTGACTCCTCCATTAGCCACCTTGTCGGTAAGAATGAAGTAGAGATTGTTGGCTGTCAGTCGTAAGGTACATGATTTGGTCAACTTTGTAATTGTGTTTACAACTCCTGGAAAAGAAAGGAAATTCAGCAAAATCAACACAAACCTCAGAATAAAGACCATAAAGGGGTTTTCCAAGATTTTAATACTGATGACATATGCTCAGGATAGGTCATCAGTATCTGATAGGTGGGGGTCCAACACCCAGGACCCCCGCCAATTAGCTGGTTTAGAAGACAGTGGTGCTTGCACTATCTTTGTGGCTTTCTCCAGATTTTCCTAGTCCAGTGACGACACTTTCATCTGTCATGTGCCTAGAAGCAGCTCAGCCCCATAGATGTGAATCGGGATGAGCGTGATACCAAGTACATCGCTGTGCTTTGTGAGCAGGGAGAAGGTCGTGGAGCTCACAGGAGCGCTGGTGCCGTCTCATACAGCTGATACAGTGGGTCCAATGACAGGCACAGACAGCAAAGAAAAAAATACTACAAAATAACACTGCATTGTTTTGCAGCGTGGCCGCTGGATGAGAATTATGAGGCATAAACGACATGCCTCCTCCCGCTGTCCATGCACCTGATGGAAACCCATGCCAGCTCGTAGCTGCCATACATTTCAATCATCATTTATGCTATGGGTACGGCTACACTGCAACTTTGGACAAAACACATGCCCTGCTGAAGGAACGAAGCCTAGCAGGACTGCCATAGGAATGAATGGGGTAGCAGTGCTGTAACAAGTGAGTCCTGCCTTGTGGTGACACCATTCATTCCTATGGCAGCCCTGCTACTCTGCCACACTTGGGCACAACACCTCACACCCAAAATCACCCTGTATCCCTAACCTAAATGATAACTCTGCCCTGCCCAAGACCCATTTTCAAAAACCGCAATTTGCCCCCAATCTGCAACTTTTTATACAAAAAAAAAAACAGGTGTGGGTGGGAGAAAACCTTTCCCCTCTCTGATTACATGGTTAGAGCATGTTTTCCAATTCTAAAAAGCCCATCCCCTATGGGTCAGTGCACGCTACATGTGAGGAGCACGCGTCCATATACCGCCCTCTACGTTACAATGATGGGACACTCCATACACACAATAATACACACGGGTGAAGTGGTTCACGCAGCTGACGTCCACTAGCTTACAGCGGAACCGCATGCCTCCCGCGCCGCTACCGCTAAGACTAGTCCGCTTCCCTTTCTGCTGACGTCACAACACCACGTGGTTTAGTCACGTGGCAGACACAGAGCACTGCATCCTGCATGGTAAAAACAGTGAGCAGTCTGGTAGAAAGTGCCATAGGACGAAGAGGGGGAGACGTCTGTTATGTGTTTCTCATGCAACAGAAATAACATTTTTTTTATTTCTGTTGAAATATGTGTTTTTTTTAACCCACACACGTGTAGTTACAGATTTAGATGTCTGTATAGATAACGCGGTGTTCAGGATTTCAGATATATGAGCAACAGATAGTACAAAATGAAAAATAAAAAAAAAGACAAACATTACTTCCCCTTTAAATTCCCCACTGCCCTGACTCCTGCTTTGGACGCTGCAGCCGTCATAGTGCTGATGCTTTGGAGGTGCAGAATTTGACTGCTAAAGGCTAGTGATTGGCTAGTGATTTGTTTTTTAATAGAATCATGTGTAGCACTGACAGGAGAGGACTGACCATAAACCCAATCAGGAAGATACCTGGTGGGCAGCCCAGGGGGTTGCCGGAGCCCTCCTTAGAACTAGAGACCAGGCACTTAAAGGGGTTGTGAACTTATGCACTTTGGGGGGTCACTGGGCACTATATTGAGCTTTATATCTACTGGAGCACTATAGACAGGCTTTATGAGTACTGGGAGTAGTTTGGGAGTTATATTTAGACTGGAATCACATTAGTCGAGCATATTAGTACTGGGGCCACTGCGCTATAATAGTTCAAGATACAGTAGTCCCTCAAGTTACAATATTAAAGGGGTTGTCCGAGTTATTTTTTTGTTCTTTATATGTTTCTAACTTGTCAGGTATAACAACTTTCCCATATACTTTGTGTTTGTAAAGCTGCTGGTTTCTCAGAGTTGACTCAGGGTCACATGACCTGTGATGTCACCTTATCACTCTGCTCTGTGATGTTTCGTTCACAAGCCTCAGAGTTCAGATAACAGTTTGTACACGAGACGTCACTGGCCACGCCCCCTTTCTTTGCCGGCTGCTATCTGCTCTCTTCCTGGTTTCCTTCAGATAAAACATTAACCCCTTCAGCCAGAACACACTGAGGCTCAAGGCTTTAGAACAAACAGTAGCTGCAGCAGTGAGAGGAGACAAATGCTGGCAAAGAGCTATAGAGGAATTGTATTGTACAAGAACAGGTAGGGGAAATTTCCTGTGTGTATCAGCATTGTCATTGTAAGCTGGGACTTGTAGTCCTACACATACAACATGCTGCTGAGTATTCCAGCAGGCAGACATGTCACTCAGCACTTGTATTCATTCCCTTTGCAGAGAGGGGGGGAGAAGGGGAGGGGCTGAGATTGTTGTTATTGCATGTAAACAAAGACCAGAAGAGAACCAGGGAAATTAGGAAATATGGATTTTTTTTGCCTAAAACTTGCTTAACTTAGTTATATATTGCTGCCCATCAGATTTACAGTGCTATATTTTTTTTTTTCATAACTCGGACAACCCCTTTAATTGGTTCCAGGACGACCATTGTATGTTGAAACCATTGTAAGTTGAGTAATTGGTTCCAAAATGTCAACCAAGATAAGAAAAAATAAAGATTTAAGAAAAATAAGCAGATAACTAAGACACATAAAACAACTCCTTACATATAATAGTCAGGAATAGCTGCTAACTAGCAACTAATCCAGCTATTTTACTAGAGAAGTGACCTTGATGGGTTGGATCTGAGTCTGAGACATTGTATGATGAGTCTGATTTCAATTTACGATGGGTCAGAAAAACCATTGTTTGTTGAAAATATTGTATCTTGAAACCATTGTATCTTGAGGGATCACTGTACTCTGCTTGGCACAATTATTTTTGTATGGTACAAGTATTTTCAGGTGGACTATCTGCATGGCACTTTGTGTCCATATTATAGTATTGGGAGCAGAGCGGACACAGTAGTATTGAGGATGGCAGCAGGATGATAAAGTTAGGGCACCATGATGGGGAGCTTGTGTTGAGAAGGAGAGGAGGATGATGGAAAAGTGAGGAACCTAAGATGTCTGTGTTACAAACTCTGCAGAGACTTGGCTGAAAGAGCTCGCCATGGCGCACTGTCACTTTGGACCTGTCTACAACATGGGACCACTTTATAGGGATTAACTTCCAGACCTCTTCAGACTGGTGGGACCCGCGTTGGTGATAATACTTACCTGACCACTGGAGCTGGGTGACAGCCTCTGTTGTTTGTCTCGGGTCCCTCCATGTACACTTCCTGTCTCATGCCACTGCAGCCAATCACTGGCTTCCACTCCCCTTGCATCATGTCATATGGTCATGTGACACAAGGAGGCAGATCACCACTGCGGCCAGTGATTGGCTGAAGGTTTACATGGAGGCACCTGAGACAAGCAACGGAAGCTGGGGGACGAAAGAGCTGGGACTCTGGAAATTAGTGCACAACCCCTTTAAGGTCCCAATCCACCCCTAATTACTCATACACTTCTTTTATTTTAGGATACCCTTATGAGTCAGAGGGAAGCCATGGGAGCCACCCCTTAGTGACCACTAATATGCTTTTTTACTGATATAAACAAAGGGGGCTTTTAGCTACACAGCTGGCTTCAATCAATCATTACATGTACCCAAAAGGGTGCATTAAAAACTATAACTTGTCCTGCAAAAAATAAGACCTCATACAAGTACATTGATGAACAAACAAAAAAGTTATAGCTCTTGGAATGTGATTTAAAAAAAAATGTGCGTGGTCACTAAGGGGCTAAGAGACTGAGGAATACATTCATTAATCCCATTATACCTGTTTTTGGTGTTGAAAAGTTGCAAATTAACAGAATTTGTGACTTTTCTAGTCGCATTTGGTGCCTTACACCACTCTCACCAATTTTACAAAGATGGGACATGTTGAGGGTGGAATGTGTGAGGAGCCATTGGCCCTGTCTCATTCATCATTACTTATGCCAGAGCCATGTCGTTTATGACAATGCCTAAATTACATAGCTCCTCTGGCAGTGCAGGCCCCAACAACACCAGCGTAGCAGACACCATTCTTGACAAATCAGGACCTCAGTCTCTTCTGAAAAACCTCCTTAAACCCCAGTATTTAGGAGTAGAAAATGGTCAAAATCTATGCCAGCAAGAGAGCTGGTGTAGATTGAGAAGCGGCAGTGGATGGAATGGAGTGGTGCACAGGTATTTGCTCTGCCGCTCCATTCAATTCTATGGGGCTGTCAGAGATAGCTGAATGCTTTTACTCAGCTATCTCCGACTGTTGGCTGAATGGAGCAGTGGCGTGCAGGTTTCGGCTGTTTAACCCCTTAGATGTGTATTCAGAGACAGGGCCTAACAACTTTACACTTAGGATGCGGCCACACATTCAGGTTTCTTAATGCAGTTTTTTTTTAAAACTTGTATTTTATTGATTTATCAAAATACAAAAAGCATACACATCTTCAGTAAGATTGAAATCAGGTATAGTCATGACAAATAGTATTCAAAGATCAAGATGTACAGATTACATGTACATTATGACCAGCTGACACACTATTTAGTGTATATGTCACATCTGTATAAGATATAACTTAGGACATCAGATTCTTTCAGCAAGATATGTATGGCAACTAAAACGTACAAACAAAGGAAAATAAAAGATAAACAACAGAAACTAAAGTACACTGCCGTCCTGTGATTATATCAAAAAGGGGTAGAGGGTTTGATGGCCCATTTAGCCCAGTCTGTATCTCAATTTCTCCTAATCGGAAAGATCACATACCTGATGTCCAAAGGTTCTCCATTTCGCCCATAGCGAAGTGAATTTAGATATAGTGTTCAATCTCCTCACGATAAGTTCTTCCATTCTATAATTATAGTTGATTAATTATCAACTATAGTTGATTAATTATAATCTCTCCTATGGTAGGAAGGGAGGTACTTTTCCAACATTTAGCCACCAAAGTTCTAGTAACGGTAAGTATATGAGAAGTAATTGTGCTATCTGGTTTTGGCAGAGAAGTAACTCCTATAGATAGTAGAGCCACTTCGGGGCCCCCTGAAATTGGCACTCTGGTTACCTTGTTAATAAGCCGTTCAATGGAATGCCAAAAACTCATGATCTTTTCACATTCCCTCCAAACATGCATAAGTGTGCCTATTGATTGTGAACATCTCCAACATACAGTGCCTTTGCGAAAGTATTCGGCCCCCTGGAACTTTTCAACCTTTTGCACATTTTAGGCTTCAAACAAAAGGATATAACATTTTACATTTTTGGTGAAGAATCAACAACAAGTGGGTCACAATTGTGAAGTGGAACGAACTTTATTGGATCATTTAAACTTTTTTTGTAATAATAAAACTGAAAAGTTGGGGCATGCAAAATTATTCGGCCCATTTACTTTCAGTTCAGAAAACTCACTCCAGAAGTTCATTGAGGATCTCTGAATGATCCAATGTTGTCCTAAATGACTGATGAAGATAAATAGAATCCACCTGTGTGTAATCAAGTCTCCGTATAAATGCACCTGCTCTGTGATAGTCTCAGGGTTCTGCATCATGAAGACCAAGGAACACACCAGGCAGGTCCGTGATACTGTTGTGGAGAAGTTTAAAGCCGGATTTGGATACCAAAAGATTTCCCAAGCTTTAAACATCCCAAGGAGCACTGTGCAAGCGATCATATTGAAATGGAAGGAGTATCAGACCACTGCAAATCTACCAAGACCCGGCCGTCCCTCTAAACTTTCATCTCAAACAAGGAGAAGACTGATGTGTAGCCAAGAGGCCCATGATCACTCTGGATGAACTGCAGAGATCTACAGCTGAGGTGGGAGAGTTCCATTGGTCCGAAAAGAAATGGCATTTCAAGTCTGTTTCCCATTTAGTTTGGAATGGAAGTTGCTTAGGACCACGGAGTTGTTGGAGTTGTTTATAACTTCTAGATATGCCCTTAGTCATTAATGTTGGATTAGAGAAATATAATTCATACAAGGTAAGTTGCGATTCAGATGAGAATTTTAGGGATCCCATTAAGTGCCTAATCTGAAGATACTTATAAAAATCATTCTTCAAAAGATCATACTGTTACGGTTGCCACACTATATTAAAAAATAATATAATATAGTGCAGCGAGGACCCGCTGGACACCTGATAATACCGCTCAGGTGCAGCTGTGTTGGATCCGCTCGTTGCCACTAGCAACGGACTCTCTCTGTTAACACCACAGAGAATAGTCAACACAAAACCTGATCAATGTGAACAGGGACGTACACACTGGGTGCTAAATTATAAGTAGAGTTGTGACCCTGGCCAGAGGCCCAGAGTACGAGCCACAACCACAACAGCCACACAGACTCCTGCTGCCTAAATAAAAAGGCTCACTTAAGGACAAGAGACAGGCGGAAGAATAGAGGGGCCGGCTCCCCATGCGCCAATGTCTAAGAGTCGACAAGAGGCATTACCGGGACAGATAGTAGGGAAGAGGAATAGCATCCACTTGATGCTAGCAGACACACAGGCCAGCTCCCAGCTCTCTCAATACAATTGCTTTGGTGCTAGGCAGCGGGCGTGTCAAACTCACAACCTTATATAGGGAGGGTTGTAGCCTGATTGGACAAGACCCGCAGCCCAGTACTCCCACGGATAGGACACTGCATCTGTCACTCAACTGAGTCTAGGAGCCAGCCACACCCCAAGATCTCAGCATAGAGACAATACAGACTATAGCAGTAAAACCGCAACGGTCAATGTGATCGCGCTAGACGGCGGGGCTGTGCTGTCACGCGGCGCGTCATCCTAACACTACCCCCCCCTCTTCGGCCCGATCCCGCACCCCGTCCACGATGGCGCTCAAAGTCAGCCACCAAACGAGGAGCGTGGATATTCTCTACCGGCTCCCATGTACGGTCCTCTGGCCCATAGCCTTCCCAGTCCACCAAATAGAATAACCGACCACGAACAGTTCTGGAATCCAGAATCTCATGTACCACGAAGTCATCCTGTGGTGACTCGGATTCCTCCGGATGTTGCCGAGAAAACTGGTTCATCACCACTGGTCTGAGGAGTGACACATGGAAGGCATTGGCGATACGCCAAGATGGAGGCAGGCGCAACTTATATGCGACACTGTTAAGACGGGCCAAAATCTTAAAGGGACCAACGTATCGAGGAGCAAAACGAAGAGAGGGCACTCGAAGCCGAAGATTGCGGGAGGAGAGCCAGACTAGATCACCCGGCGACATCTCAGATGCGGGTCTGCGTCTGGTATTAGCCGTTACACGCATTCTGTCTTTGGACGCGACCATAGAGGACTGAGCCTGGTCCCAGACCTCTCGGGCATGCGCTGCCCAATCAGCTACAGCTGGCACGTCAGATGCCACAGGTATGGGCAACGGAATTCGCGGATGTCGCCCGTACAGCAAAAAGAACGGTGTCTGACCGGTTGAATCTGCCACTGCATTATTCAGAGCGAACTCTGCCCAGGGTAATAATTCTACCCAGTCGTCATGCCTGGCCGACACAAAGTGGCGCAGATATGTTTCCATGGATTGGTTCATACGCTCCACCAATCCATTACTCTGCGGGTGAAAAGCAGATGACAGGCAGAGTTCAACCTGGAGCAGCCGACACAAAGCTCTCCAAAAATGGGCAGAAAACTGTGGCCCACGATCCGACACAATCTTCTCGGGCATACCATGCACCCGAAAAATGTGACGGGTAAATAAGCGTGCCAACTCCCTAGCAGAAGGTAGGCCAGGCAAGGCCACCAGGATGGACATTTTGGTGAAATGATCTGTGACCACCCAGATCACTTTCCTCCCTTGAGAGATGGGCAGATCGGTCACAAAATCCATCCCTAACACCTGCCAGGGAGAGTTTGGCACCGGAAGTGGGGACAATAACCCTGCGGGGCGCTGACGCAAGGGTTTGTTACGTGTGCAGGTCACACATGCCTGCAAATATGCCCGGACATCCGCAACCAGAGTAGGCCACCAGTAATGTCGCGATATAAGCTCCACTGAGCGTCGGACACCAAAGTGACCCCCCACCCGAGAGGAGTGTCCCCAAGACATAACCTCCTCCCTCCGTGATTGCGGAACCAATGTTTTGCCAGGAGGAACCCCGTTGATCGCCACTGGATTCACCACCAGTTGTTTTTCGGTGGGGATTATCAACCGAGGTTCAACTTCCTCATCCTCCTCGGTCTCAAAGGACCGAGACAGGGCGTCAGCCCGCAGATTTTTCTCCCCAGGGACATAATGGAGGATGAAGTTGAACCTGGAAAAGAACAGGGCCCACCTGGCTTGTCTGGCATTTAACCTCTGTGCCGACTGAATATAAGTGAGGTTCTTATGGTCTGTGAATATGTGCACTGGGAAAGCGGCACCCTCCAGGAGATGACGCCATTCTTCCAGTGCCAACTTCACAGCCAACAGTTCTCGGTCCCCAATGCCGTAATTCCTCTCGGCAGGAGAAAACAGCTTAGAGAAGAAGGCGCACGTAACCTTCTTCCCTACTTCGTTTCTCTGGAAGAGCATAGCACCTGCACCCACTGACGAGGCATCAACCTCTACACAAAACGGCTTGGTGGTATCTGGCCGATGTAGTACTGGCGCTTCCACAAAACACCGTTTAAGAGAGGCGAAGGACCTCTCCACAGCAGGGGTCCAGTTCTTAGGATTAGCCCCTTTTTTAGTGAGTGCGGAAAGAGGTGCTGCCAGAGAAGAGAAATGGGGAATGAACTGTCTGTAGTAATTAGAAAACCCCAGGAACCTCTGGACAGCCTTCAGAGTACGGGGTTCAGGCCATTTTAGTACTGCGTCGAATTTCTGGGGGTCCATTTGTAACCCTACCCCAGAAACGATGTACCCTAAGAATGGCAGACTGGACTGTTCGAACTGGCACTTCTCTAGCTTGGCATATAGCCGATGGGCACGTAACCTAGAGAGTACCGATCGAACCGCTCGCCGATGATCGGTCATATTGGCCGAGAAAACGAGTATATCGTCCAGGTAGACTACTACGCACTTCAGAAGAAGGTCACGGAAGATGTCATTGACAAACGACTGGAAAACCGCTGGGGCGTTACACAGGCCAAATGGCATGACCAGGTACTCATAGTGCCCGTCCCTGGTATTAAAAGCGGTTTTCCATTCATCACCTTCCCTGATGCGTATGAGGTTATAGGCACCCCGGAGGTCCAATTTGGTGAAGACAGTGGCCCCCCTGAAGCGATCGAACAACTCTGCGATCAGAGGCAGGGGGTACCGATTTTTGACCGTCACTGCATTGAGACCACGGTAGTCTATGCAAGGTCGCAAAGACCCATCCTTTTTTGCCACAAAGAAAAACCCTGCCCCAGCCGGAGAAGAAGACTTCCTAATGAAGCCCCGAGCCAGGTTCTCCGCAATGTATTCAGACATGGATTTGGTCTCGGGCAAGGACAAAGGGTAAACCCTGCCCCGAGGTGGCATGGCACCGGGCATCAGGTCAATGGCACAATCGTACGACCTGTGCTCGGGCAACGTCTCAGCCGCCTTCTTAGAAAATACGTCAGCAAAACTGGCGTATTGTGGAGGCAACCCCTCCAGTTCAACAGGAACAGGGGGTGCAGAGGATGGAGTGATAGGTGGCATACACTCCTCCTTACACTGGGCGCTCCACCTGACAATCTCACCAGCTCGCCATTCAATAGTTGGTGAGTGCTGCTGAAGCCAAGGTAGCCCCAATAGCACGTCATCAGAGAGTCCCTCCAAGACGTAAAAGGAGATCACCTCCGTGTGTAGGGATCCAGTCTGCATGATCACTGGTGAAGTTTGATCGCAGATCTGGACCTGCAACTGGGACCCATCGACTACTGTAATTGGCAACGGGGTAGACAGCAAGCGCACGGGAATATTATGTTTCCTTACAAATTCCCGGGACATGAAACTTGCTGCCGCCCCGGAGTCCACGAAGGCGCCACTGGCGACCCAAGTCTCCCCAATCCTGAAGGAGACCGGGACCCGTATTTTCCCAAGGGGTTTATTCATACCCAGAGAGCCCCCCTTGATGGCTACTGGGTCTGGTCGTTTCCCTGGAGCTCAGGACAGGATGACACCCTGTGTCCCGGCCTCCAACAACGGAAACACACCAGCCTCCCTGACCGTCTGTACCCTTTATCCCGAGGGACAGCGGCCGTGGAGGTGTCCATCGGTTCGGGACCCTCCGGTCCCCACTTCGTACTGTTCCCTTTATCGCGAGGGACAGCACTTATGGGAGTGTCCGATGATATACGGCCTGAAGGACGACTATTCCTCTCAAACGACTGCTCATGCGCACGCTCCGAAAAGCGGTTGTCAATTCGCATGGCAGTCGATACAAGGCCCTCTAGCGTGGTAGGAAGCTCCCTACCAGCCAGTTCGTCCTTAATTCTGGAGGAAAGACCCTCCCAAAAAATGGCCACCAGCACCTGGTCCGGCCAGTCCAACTCAGTCGCCAGAGTCCGAAACTCTATGGAATATTGTGCGACTGAGTTTTTTTGCTGACGGAGCCGGAGCAGCTGGGATGCGTAGAGGGATTGCGGAGTAGGCCCTAAAAACACTGAGCGCAGAGTCTTGAAAAATGCCTCAAGAGAATTTAGTACTTCCGCCTTTCTCTCTCGCAAAGGAGTAACCCACGCCAAAGCCTTACCGGAGAGCAGCGAAATGACAAAGGCTACCTTCGCTGCTTCGTCCGGAAAACGTGCGGGATTGGCGTCCAAAAACAGAGTACATTGATTAACAAATCCCCGACAGCCCAGGGGGTCTCCGGCGTATCTCTCAGGGATAACCAGAGGCACAGAGGATTTCACGGGCTGTGGCAGATTAGTTAACACTTGTGAAACTGCTTGGCCCACTGCCAATGCTATATCGGCAGGGCTTACCGAAAGCACAGCTGGCGTCTGCGTGGCCTGACGCTCGAGGGTAGCTAGACGAGCGTTCAGGTTTTCCACTGCAGCCGACATGTGCACTTTGGGATCCATAACAGCGGGGTTCTGGGCCTAGCACACTGTTACGGTTGCCACACTATATTAAAAAATAATATAATATAGTGCAGCGAGGACCCGCTGGACACCTGATAATACCGCTCAGGTGCAGCTGTGTTGGATCCGCTCGTTGCCACTAGCAACGGACTCTCTCTGTTAACACCACAGAGAATAGTCAACACAAAACCTGATCAATGTGAACAGGGACGTACACACTGGGTGCTAAATTATAAGTAGAGTTGTGACCCTGGCCAGAGGCCCAGAGTACGAGCCACAACCACAACAGCCACACAGACTCCTGCTGCCTAAATAAAAAGGCTCACTTAAGGACAAGAGACAGGCGGAAGAATAGAGGGGCCGGCTCCCCATGCGCCAATGTCTAAGAGTCGACAAGAGGCATTACCGGGACAGATAGTAGGGAAGAGGAATAGCATCCACTTGATGCTAGCAGACACACAGGCCAGCTCCCAGCTCTCTCAATACAATTGCTTTGGTGCTAGGCAGCGGGCGTGTCAAACTCACAACCTTATATAGGGAGGGTTGTAGCCTGATTGGACAAGACCCGCAGCCCAGTACTCCCACGGATAGGACACTGCATCTGTCACTCAACTGAGTCTAGGAGCCAGCCACACCCCAAGATCTCAGCATAGAGACAATACAGACTATAGCAGTAAAACCGCAACGGTCAATGTGATCGCGCTAGACGGCGGGGCTGTGCTGTCACGCGGCGCGTCATCCTAACACATACTTAGACATTATAACATTAAAGGGCATCAGAATTCCTGCCTCGCTGATATCTCTTAAGGTTTTTATAACTTTTTCTATCCAACATTTATAGTTAGAACCAGGCAACATGAGTTGCAAGACTTGTATAGGGGTATCCGCATATCTCATTGGGATAAGTTTTTGAAGGCATAGGAGTTTGTTCCATAGCGTAGCCCCAGCATTTATTGTCATTGAAGATGTTGGAGTTATTTTGCCTGAGAGAGCTATACTCCTCAGAAAGTCCTTCAGTGTGGGTGCTGGTACTTCCCACAGTAATACCTTGTACTCTGGGTGAAGAGCATATAAAATGTGCAAAGGGTTCCATAATTAATGTGAACAGTAATGGAGACAAAGGGCAACCCTGCCTCGTGCCATTCGTTATATGAAACGGCCATGATAAGGAACCAGATGTGGAAACTCTTGCTGAGGGGTAAATGCAGTTTTGGAAGATACAATCAAGGGTGGATCATAAGATAAAGATAAAGGGCATATACAACTTCTCCTTTTTGAATTCACTCCTGATTTTGGCTTCCAAAACTGCAATAAGGAACCAGAATGTGTGACTGCACTATGACAAGCATTATACATTTTATTGAAGGATTATTGCAGTGTATAATTAGATTAGAATATCCCCCCCAAAAAATGAGAAGAAAAACCAGTCTGCTTCACATGTTGACACCATAGAAGTCCAATCCAACGGGATATATAACAAGTGGTGCTCGGTTGCATCTGCCGAGAATGACTCCCTGCATCGTGTATTTTTTTTCAATAAAATGGACATTACATCAATCGGGTGATTGCCATGGATTATCTCTATTTGTTGGACTATAATTAGATTAGGTCAGGTCCAGTGGGCAGGGGAGTACACAGAACTCATAGGGTCCTCCACTCAGTATTGGCCCCCTGCACCTAGTTTGTGTGTGTCAGTCACTCTCAATGCAGAGAATGCACAATGCCACAGATTTCTGATGAATTTACATTTTTTTAATCAAGTGGAAGAAATTTTAATTTAAAGAAATTGTAAAAAAAGAGTTGCCTTTGGCCTCTTTATCCTACTTTTATGTTTGCAAAAGTGGAACAGGTGTTTGATAGTTACGGCACTCATTCTGAACACCATATTCCTCAATGTATTTACACCAGAAAACTGGCGAAAATACTTGATGAATCTGCTGCTTCTGTTCTATAACAAAGCTAGCTGGTTGCTTGCAGCCACCACTAGGGGGAGCTCAGTGAATAAAAATTAATACAACTAGAATGGAAGCTATAATAATCTCTTTGCATTGAGCTACACCTATTGGCTGCGTGAAAATGCAGTGTTATTACACAGGGAAGAAAAGCGCAAGTTCAGTGTGGGCTCCCCGGACCCCATAGCAATCGCGTGAATCACAAGAAGACTATATGGCACTAATAGCCTCTGTTAATATATGCCATTTTCTACACTTCATACACTGTGTCACCTTGTTGTCCACATAGAGGTCCTGTCCATAGGATGGCCACTGATGGACAGTAATGTGACCAGACACATCACTCAGCATGCTCCATTCTAACACACTGCACCTGAACTAAAGTCTGAACAGTGTAGATGGCAGGTGAAGTGGATTTGAATGGAGAAGACATCACATGGAGGTGATTTGCCTGGTCACATGACCCTCCATCAGCAGCCATTTTATGGACAGGACCTCTGTGTGGACAGCACAAAAGACTTTGTCAACGAGGAGGCATGCCTAATAAAATATAGAAAATGGTGCAAAACTTCAAACAAGGCTATATTAGTAAGTGTTCTTTCATAGACAGTAAAAAATAGACTTAGGATAAAAAATGGCACTCAAAACAAGTCCCGATAGTGGTTTGTGCTTCTTGAGAAGACCGCATGGCAAAACCGTTGGGGTGCGGTGGGTGACGTGCACAAATTGTTTTTGCACAAGTTTTAATCTTGTGAGTATAACAACAAATGAAGATTTAAAATTGTACATCCATCCCACCCAGGGTGTTTGTTCATTTGGCTCCTGATTCTTCATTCAAGTATTTCCTGGAACACTACAAGTGTGAACATAGTTCTGAAGATCTGAAGAGTGAAAGCTACATTGAAAGGAGAAGGAAAAACCTGGTTGTGATACTGCTGACATCAGAGTGGTGGTTCATCAATTTTCTATTAGTATAGGCCCTTTTAGACGGGCCGATGTGTCTCCCTGCCCGAGCGCCGATCAGCGATATCGGCGCTCATGCAGGGAGCCTTTACACGGCCCGATGAATCGAGCGCCGGGCTGCACGAGTGATCGCTGTATCACTCGTGCGGCCGGGAAGCTCCATACTGTCAGGCGCACATCGCCTGTTTACACAGGGTGATGTGCGCCCGACAGATTGGATCTTTTGTACAAACCAAAAGATCCAATCAGCCGACGAACGAGCGTTTTGCTCGTTTGTCGGCTGATTAGGGCCACTTTTACACGGGCCGATTATTGGCACTAGCGTTCCTAGGAACGCTTTTTCGGCCGATAATCGGTCCGTGTAAAAGGACCTTTAGTGACATACATTTATCTTACAAACACATTGGTCAACAGTAACCAGAAAATGGCCAACCCCTTTAACCATGATAAGCTTGGTGTTGGTGGACAGAAGAAAGAAACGTAGACATTAAAGGAAAGATTGTATCTTTTAGACAGGTCAGCCGGGGCAGGTCTATATAGGTCTTTGTAATAGTAGTAAAATTTTAATGTGAAACAATGTTTGTAGGGTCCAACAATACTAGAAATAATTTTGATTCACAGAGTCTTGCCTTGCGAGGATAGAGGGCTACTTTACTTATTGCTTCACTGGTAAAAATCATTTTGTGGCATTTGAGTTGTATTTTTCTTTTGGAACCATTCTGGGGTGCACACAATGTATGAAATAACTTATTACTTCGGGAAAGATAAAAAACAGCAATTGCAACATTTTATTAGGATTGACTCATTTTTGTGGCATTCACTGTGTGGTATAAATAGCATGATAACTTTATTCCAGTACAATTACGATGAACCTCATTTGTATTATTTTATTATACTAGTTACACTTGTTTTTAAAAAATAATTAGTTTTTGTGTTGCCGCAATCTGATTTTTCTGATGATGTAACTGTGTGGGGGATTTTTAAAAAAAATTTTTAATCCACGGTATCCAGCTGCTTCCTGGTTCCCAGAGACCAGTGAAGTGGCGGGAGCGTAGACTGGGAGTCTTCTTTTATATGTTCAGGGGCATATAGGTCTGTAGCCTGGGGGTTGTTAGCTCCAAGGCCAAACAACCCCTTTAAGTGTCCAGACAACCCATTTCATTTACACAGTATTACATTTGTATTTAACTTCTTTTATAGCATTCTTTTCCTATTCTTATGTGGCATATTGACAGATTTCTTTTTTCCTGGACTGGACTAGACTTTACTGGGTCTAGAAGTAAGTTTGTACACTAGCTGTTGAGGTCTATTTCTCAAGGTGTACACGTGCATGGAATTATACATGTGCTATTTCAGAAACTCTCTAGATGGAGATGTCTTACTACAAACTGACATTTCAAAATTTTAATGCTTAATAAAAATCTTCAATCCTTCCACATTTTATGTGCCTATGATTTCCAAAGAGTTTACAGTAGATTCTTGGTTAAACTGTAGCTAGTGTTGTATGTTATAAATACTTTCCATATTTTGATGAATATATAACATGACATTGTTACAAACTCTCACTGGAGAACCTGACACCACTATAACTACGCAGAATTTTTAATATACTGTATGTCCAAGTTTGAGTGACAGAGTCTAGGGTAAATTGGAAAGTTAGACAGTTATTTTTATGTTAAAAGAGATATAGATGTATTGACTCACAGGTTTTTTTATGCAGTGTGAAGAAAACAGGTTTCAGAAAGCTGCTGGCTTCAGTTTGCTGGAGACAGAAATCATTAACCTTAGATTTTGTATGTTGTGGGTGAACTGACGGTATACATTAATTAGAGCTGAAATGCATTTTATTTTTATAAGACATGGGTGGCTAGATAGACAGTACACCTCAGGCGCCATGACAGGATGTATTTAGCAGCACAGAAACTGGGTTTTCCAGGATTTATAAATAACTCTTTAACTAATGGGGGCACTGTAGGGGGCAGTATTACTAATGAGGGCACTCTAGAAGGGGATTACTATTGGTGGGACTATGAGGAGCACTATTACTATGAGGGGCACTCATTTTTCTTCAGGACATTATTTGGGGGTATTGGGGGGCACAGCGAGCAGCAGGATAACACTGTGGGGACTCCAGGGTGGGGGATGATGATAGAAATGTGAGGAAGCCAAGATGTCTGTGTGTCACACTCTGCAGAGACAAGGCGCGCCTGAGAGAAGTTGTCCGGACCGAATGGAGAAGATGATGACAGAGAAGATATACATGAGAGGAGATGTCACTTGGGAGGCCCTGGATGTGAGACGTATGTGGTGGGTGGGGACTTATTCATTGGGGCTTGGGCCCTGGATCTTTTGAGATCCTAGCAACTCCCCAGCCTCAGCAGTGGCTGAAGGGGTTAAATTCCCCAAAATCTCCAATGCCGGTCTTTGTTTATCTTGCTGCAGCAATGATGTGCCCACATTCCCAAATGACCAATGCCTTCAAAAAATTGTCTCACTGGTCTATAGGGTTGACACCAGGCCGGAAAGCTACTAGTGTAGACTGGTGCTGGTAGTTAATTGTAGTGACTAAATTATGTGGCAGTAATTTTCAGAAGCCAAGGGGACTTTGACAGGCCACCTTTTGATCACTTCTGTAATACACTGTACTCCTTAACCCCTTCCCGACCGGCGCCATACATGTACGGCGCTTGGGCGGTGCGGGGACATGACGCCCGCTCGCCCATGTGGCAGGCGTCATGGCCGGCAAGTCTCTGCTGTTTCTAACAGCAGAGACTTGCGGCTACTTACCGCAATCGGCGGCGTCTTCCGATGGGCTTCTCATTCCTTGTGGGCCCTTGCTGGTGAGGATTACAGCTTTCAAAGTGTAATTCTTATTCTGGCCACTAGATGGCAGGCCAGGATAAGAAATGAGCAATCATGAGTTTTAATTCAAGATTAAAAATCAGAGATTGCTCATAGTGAAAAAATAAAAAGTACAATATATTAGCTCATATTTGAGTTTTCAAATAATTAAAAAAAAAAAAGTTAAAAAATATATAAAAAATAAATAAAATATAAAAGTTTAAATCACCCCCCTTTCCGTATAATTAAAAAATAAATACCTAAATAAAAATAAATATAGACATCATGGGTATCACCATGACCGAAAACGCCCGTACTTTCAAAATAAAATAAAAAAATTCCAACACGGTGAATTGTGTGGCGGAAAAAAGCGTCAAAATGGCGATTCGCTGTTTTTTGTCGCTTTTTTTTTTCTAAAAAAAATTAAATAAAAAGCGATCAAAAAGTCATACACACCCCAGAATGGTATCAATAAAAACTTCAGATCGCCCCGCAAAAAATGAGCCCCCATACAGCTCCATACACATAAATGCCAAAAAGTTATAGGGGTCAAGATATGACGACCAAAAAAAAAACAAAACAAAAACCAACTTTATAATTTTTTTATCACTATCAAAACACAAGAAAAACTATACATGTTAGGTACCGCTGGATTCGTACTGACCTGTAGAATGAAAGTAACTGGTCAGTTTTAATGAACAGCGAACTCCGTAAATAAAAAACCCGGAAAACTGTAGCAGAATAGTGGTTTTTTTGCAATTTCACCCGATTTGGAATTTTTTCCCGCTTCCCACTACACCATATGCAATAATAAATGGTGGCGTTTGAAAGTACAACTTGTCCCGCAAAAAACAAGCCCTCATACAGCTATGTGAACAGAAAAATAAAAAAAAGTTATGGCTGTATGAAGGCAAGGAGCAAAAAACGAAAACGCAAAACCAAAAAAACCTCCGGTCATGAAAGGGTTAAACAGGCTAATGTCCAATCGGTTTCCAGTGCGGAGATCAGGAGAGCCATTCGTTAGTCGTGGTAGCTGCTGCAGAAATTCTTTTTGAACCATTAAGCTATGTCTACACGTACCACAAAATATTACATCAGTAGAAAAGTGGATGAGAGTTTAAAAGGGTTTTCTGAGATTTGATTTACTGATAACCTATACTCTGGATAGGTCATCAGTTTCTGATTGGTGAAGGTCCGGCACAGCTCACCATGCACAGGGCCATACATTGTGCAGCGGCTGTGCTTGGTATCGCAGATCAGCCCCATTCACCTCTATGGGGCTGAGCTGCTACTAAGCTAAGTGACTGATGAACGTGTTGTCACTGGCCTAGGGAAAGCTATGAGAAGGCCGAACAGCTGATCATCAGGGATCCCAGGATTTGGACCCCCACCGATCAGATACTGATGATTATCGGGTTCTGCAGCTGAAGTGTGTATTTACCTTCTTTCCTAAATGATCAGCATCATGCATTATAGACAATTTTGTCTGTCATATACTGTATATTCAATACATTATGGTGACCTCACTGAGGGTAGCATAAATTAGTGACGGAAATGCTGATTTCAGCGGTGTGTCACTTATGAGCTAAAAGTAAGTGGTTGCTGAGACCCAGCATCATAATCATTGCAGCCCAGGCCTTGAAAAGAGTCAAATCTACCTGATAAGTCATGGTTATTCATAATCTCCTGCACTCCCCGCCCATCTACTGATGATTGGCAGTTCTCTCCTAGAAAGAAAGGGAGAAAACTAGGTAGAAGACTGTCAATCAGCTGCAGGTGGGCAGGGAGAGCAGGAATTCATGAATAATCATGACTCTTCTTAGGTGGCCGGGACTCTTTTCCAGGCCCAGTCTGCAATGATTGTGATGTTGGTTCTCAGCAGCCACTTACTTTTAACTTATAAATGATAGACCGCTGAAATCAACTCACTTGTCTCTACTTTATTCTGCCATTAGTATGGGCAGCATAAAGTTGATGACAGGTTCCCTTTAAATCAGTAAAGGAAGGAAGGGATTGGATTGGACCAGGTCACTCCTACTGCAATATCTTAGCACCTTGGTAGCAGTAATAACCCCATTGTGGGCCTGGTTATCAATATCATTTGATTTTACTGGTTTGAAGTTTGGCTTTGTTTCATCTAACGTTATTTTATTATTATTTAACGGAACCAGTTTGTTTTTTGTTTGGTGTGGAGGGTAGGTTTTAACCCATCTCCCTCTCTAAGTCCCCTGATGAACCTCATCAACCTGGGGGGAAAGGCATCAGGACGGTACAAGACAGTGTAGGGTTTATGTAGGGTACAGATAGGGGTAAGTTCTCTTTAGTCATCGCAGAAATTAAGATTACTAGCTTTCTTCGCCACAAAAAGGGACCTGGAAAGATTAATAAACCCTCTGTCCAGGACTAACTGTAGGGCTGAATTGTACAACAGCTGAACAATTGAAATGTTCTGCTCTGAAATACAACCTAGTAAGAAAAAATGAAAAATCAACTCAGCAAATAGATGCACTACTAATGCCTGACAAGATTATTGACTTCTCTATTGTCACTTTTTAGAGAAAAGGGCAGCCTTTTTCATGTTTATCAAGTGATCCTGACATGAGACGTACAGGGTAGAGGTTATATGTGATGATATCATTAAAGGGGCATTCCTATCTTGGACATATGGCTATGCCCCCAACGTATGATAGGTGCTGGCCCCCCCGTGGGTCCTGCACCTATACTTAGAACGAAGCCTGCAAAGTGCCAGAGGGCGCATGTGCGGCTGCCCTCTATTCATTTCTATGGGACTGACGAAAATAGCCAAGCCAGCGCCCCATAGAAGTGAATGGAGCGGTGGCTGCATTTGCGTGGTGTGCCTCCCATTCATTTCAATGGGACTTCTGAAAATAGCTAAGCACACCGCTCGACTGTCCCAGAGAAATGAATGGATGGTGGCCGCGTATGAGTGGTGCGCCCGCCAACACTTTGCGGGCTCTGTTCTAAGTATAGGTGTGGGTCCCTGAGGTAAAACCTGCACCTATCAGACATTGAGGGCATATCCTAGTGATATGCCCCCGATGTCCAAGATGGGCCAACCCCTTTCAGTTCTCTGTAGTCAATACAGGAATGAAGATCATTACCTTTCTTGATCCCAAAAAAGAAAGCAACACCAGCTGGGAACCTGGAAGTATGAATAAGTGCCTTTCCCAGGTTCCCCAGGGCTTACAGTAGGGCTGCATTGCACAACTGGACAACTGAAATACTTATGGGGACAATAGGAAAAGGCTGAGCTCTGGCAGTCTACTGACATTTGTGGAAATAGGTGTACTGGGCTCATTGGATTAAGAAGAGAGTTCTAATTTAATAGACCAGTCATTTGAGCTTCCTTTTGATCCATTTTGTCAGCAGTGGAGTACTACCAGTGTCTGATTTGGTCCAGAATTATAGCAATATTATTTGTAGGTTGATACCCCTGCTAACCAGGTTGGGTATCCTTAGGCCCACTTATTGTGAACTTTTTGTCATATAGGAGAAGGAAAGTCTTTGCTTTATGTTTTGACAATTGAAATTGTCCATTTATTTATGAAAATCTTGAGATGTAGAGCTGGGAATCAGGATGGGCAATGCACGAGAATAGTATATTCCTTTAGGAAGAATAATAATTGCGTATAAAACAATTCTACTGAACAAAGAGTTTTCGAAGAAGGATGCTTCATTTTTGTTGTAATGTTCTCCATTGAAGAGGGAATACTGCTTTGACTAACTGGAAGATTAGATAGCTGAATGGGTGTTGATACACTTGTATTGAAAATCTGCTTTATTTTTTTTTCTTTTAATTTCAAGGAGGTATGTTAAAATCTAGAATTTTGCTTTGTTAACTTAGTAATAGGAAAGACCCCTGAATAGTTTCAGCATTATGTCGATTGTGACTGGTGAAGCTACATGATCTTATAATATCAGGATTAGGACATACGTAAAGTTAATTTTATGTGTCAGTTGAGCTATTTGATTTCCTTTAATTCCAAGAGTTTTCCTCATGGCTAAGAGTATTTCCTTATGGGCAAACCAGTTTCAAAGAAAGTATTGTGAGTGGCCAGAGAGTTCTTTGTGTTCCTGCAAAGGGATGACAATTGGATTAGTATACCTCTCATATAAGCTTTGTGATAACCCATCGGAAATAGTGACACAGTTAAGTCAGAGTTGACTGTGTTTTTGCAGACTTTGTATAATGTTATTTAGGTTGTATTTATTATGGTAACGCACAATTGCACATTACTATATGAAGTATGTATCAAGGCTTTATTTTTCTAGTTGGTGGAATATGACTCTAACTTTGTTAGATTTCACGAATCCAAATATACATCCACAGTATCTAACATAATCAGGAAATTACAAACTGGCAGTAATTATGAGATTATTATCTATTTGACTACTTTTCATCCTGGAAGCTTGCAATTCTTAAGGGAACTAATTTGTGCAAAAGTCATGATTAGAAATGAACTACAGTTCTGCGGTTCATACTTTAGCAACACATTTTCATGTTTTTTTTTATACATTATGGACACACACAACTACTGATTTCATGATAATACTTTGACTCTGAGAAAATGTGACAACAGGAAAAAATCACATCCATGGTAAGTCACTTGAACTAACATGCACCTCGGGACATACCACTAACTCAACCCTTTTCCCTTCACAGTGACAAGTAGCCAGTCTACACATAAGCAGTATTATTAAAGGACAGCAGAAGTAAACAAAATGTATTAGAGGCTAATGCATAAAACTTACTAGTGAGCATATTATAATTTGTGAGAATCTATAAACAGATGAAGGACATGTTTTGAGGTGCACAAATCAAAGAGCAGGTCATTCAAATATGGGATTATTTCTTTGCTAGTTTCGAACTCTACTATGGAAGAATTGGCTTTGCCGTATAAGGCAACCGGTAAGTTATTCTAATATTTCACTTGTAATTATCAAGGATTTAGCATGATTCTATATATATTATCACAGTGTTCTTGATTAGTGTTTCTGTTGTTTTGCTGTCTTTTATGCTTTAGATGATATACATTTAGTTGCTGCTTGGATGCATGTGATTCAGCCTTGAGCATCTTCTAACTAGGACAGATGCTGAAATGTAGAATTAGAAAGGCGCCCTACCAGAAATGTTGTAAGAAGGATCTTTGATACATGAATTAAGAAAATAGCAACTCACTAACTTTGATATGATAATGTAAAATAAAGACAAGAATAGTTTATATATGAATGTCCTAATGTTAAACTTGAAAAATAATCCTTTTTTGTCATATACATGTGAAATATAATCCAACAAAGTTCAGTGAGCTGTAGTAAATATCGTGTTTTGCAGTTCATAGCTTAAAGGGTTTCTGTCATCAGGATTTACCATAGTAAACCGAGTGTCATTTGCAATGTGCAAATGACACCTGATGACAGATATGTATTTTTTATACTGCTCAGTAAAGTAGTTTTTGTGAAAATTCCGTTTTTATAATATGTAAATTACCTCCCCTAGGTGCAGTAGGCGTTAACCCTGCACCTAGTAGCGGCCGTCATTCCTCCTCCGAACCCTCCTCCGTAGCGTTGATTGACAGGGCCAGGCAGCCAGCTCTTTCGGCTCCCGGCCCTGTTCGAGTTCCAAATCCCACGCCTGCGCACTGCGATCAGCAATCCGCGCAGGCGCGTTGAGCCGCCGGCCGCCCGTCTCCCGGCTTCCTCAATGCGCCCGCATTGCTGATCGCAATGTGCATGCGCGGGATTTGGAACTCGAACAGGGCCGGGAGCCGAAAGAGCTGGCTGCCTGGCCCTGTCAATCAACGCTACGGAGGAGGGTTCGGAGGAGGAATGACGGCCGCTACTAGGTGCAGGGTTCACGCCTACTGCACCTAGGGGAGGTAATTTACATATTATAAAAACGGAATTTTCACAAAAACTACTTTACTGAGCAGTATAAAAAATACATATCTGTCATCAGGTGTCATTTGCACATTGCAAATGACACTCGGTTTACTATGGTAAATCCTGATGACAGAAACCCTTTAAGTACAATGGAAAAAAGAAAGAAAATATATAGAGAATGGGAAAAATATTGTTAACCCCTTCCATTAAGAGCCAGTTTGGACCAAATGTCAAATTCCTATTTTTCAAATCTGGCATGAGTCACTTTATGTGGTAAAAACTGGGAATGCTTTTACTTATCCAAGCCATTCTGAGATTGTTTTCTCATGACACATTGTACTTCATGTTCATAGTGAATTTGAGTTGATATGTTTTATCTTTTGTGACACAGTGAAAGGTCTGTTGCTTGAGGGAAGGTATTTTCCTCCCAGCATGTGCTGCTGGGCTGATTAACAGCCAGGTGAAGTCAAGCATCGGACTGGATTGTAAGTTCTGGTCCAGGTTTTGCTGACACCAAACTACTTTAAAAAAGCCAGCCAAACTGCAGTAGGGGAGAAGGCTGGGGCCTGGATGAAGGCTGAATACCTGTCTGGGAGGACAGGGGGATTTTGTTCCTATAAATGGACTCTTTATGCAGGACCTACAGCATGGTGTGAATTAGCACCAGGACTTTCAACTCAGGTGAAGTTGTTTTTGATGTACTGTGATACCTGCGTGTGTGAATAAAACACTGCAGTTGGATTAAGAACTGTTTTTGTGCCTCTGTTCTGCGTCCGCTTACCCTGCCTACCAGAGCGATTCCCCACACTTTCTATACAGATAGTGATTATAGTGATTCCATGCAAAATAATTATTAACATTCACCTTATGTCTACTTCATGTTGGCATCATTTTGTAAATGGCATTTCATTTTTTTAGGATGATAAAAGCTAGAGATGAGCAAATTTTTCAAAAATTCGATTCGGTTGGTTCACCGAATTTTCCAAAACAATTCGATCCGAATAAATTTGTGGCGAATAGCGTTAAAAAACGGCTACTTCTGGCCTGCAGAGACCCTGTATAGTGGTGTAGAACACTGTGCCTTGCAGTAACACGCATAGGGAGTCTGCTGTGGTAGTAAAACAATACTGTGAGCCATTATGACATGCAGATAACAGGCGTCGCTCTTAGAATCGCTGCACACTTTACGTATTTGGGCAGTTATGGGGCCAAAACTCACCAAATAATTAAAGTCTGAACTCAGCCTTACAGGTCAATGTTAGCGCCAGCTATAAAGAACCGTGCAATGGCCCAAGATCCTACTACAGCATCAAAGAGTGCACTCCTTTTACACCAATTCACTGATTCCACATAGATTTCTTACAGAACCTGTTCTATTACATGCCTAAACACGCTGAGCCCCCCCCCCCCAGACAGTGTGGAGATGGCAGTGACAGCAGCATCAGGAGACCACAGAATGGCACGACGACATTGTAGAGGAGGCAGTGACAGCAGCTTTAGCATCTGGAGAACACAGAGTGCTATGACGACAGTATATAGGAGGCAGTGGCAGTAGCTGTAGCATTATGAGGCCACACAATGACAGAGTGTGGAAGTGGCAGCAGCAGTAGAATTTTGAGGCCACAGAGTGGCGCAACCACAGAGTGTGGAAGTGGCAGCAGCAGTAGTATAATTATGAGGCCAGAGTGGTACGACGACAGAGATGGGGAGGAAAAAGTTCTCATGACCACTAATGTCTATGCCTGAGGAATTGACGTAGACCAAGTGTCAACCGTTTTTAAATTTGACCTGCCTGTGACTGTAGAAGGTGTGACAGATTGGCAAGACGACAGAGATAGGAAGGGAAAAGTTCTCATGACCACTAATGTCTGTGCCCGAGGAATTGATGTAGAACAAGTGTCAACCGTTGTCAAGTTTGACCTGTACAGTGTGGAGGTGGCAGCAGTAGTATTAGAATTTCGAGGTCACAGAGTGGCACAATGACAGAGTGTGGAAGTGGCAGCAGCAGTAGAATTTTGAGGCCACAGTGGCACAATGACAGAGTTTGGAAGTGGCAGCAGCAGTAGAATTTTGAGGCCACAGAGTGGCGCAAAGACAGAGTGTGGAAGTGGCAGCAGCAGTAGTAGAATTATGAGGCCAGAGTTGTACGACGACAGAGATGGGGAGGAAAAAGTTCTCATGTCCACTAATGTCTGTGCCCGAGGAATTGATGTAGACCAAGTGTCAACCATTTTTAAATATGACCTGCCTGTGACTGTAATAGGTGTGACAGAGTGGCAAGACAACAGAGATAGGAAGGGAAAAGTTCTCATGACCACTAATGTCTGTGCCCGAGGAATTGATGTAGAACAAGTGTCAACCGTTGTCAAGTTTGACCTGCACAGTGTGGAAGTGGCAGCAGTAGTAGTAGAATTATGAGGCCAGAGTTGTACTACGACAGAGATGGGAAGGAAAAAGTTCTCATGACCACTAATGTCTGTGCCCGAGGAATTGACGTAGACCAAGTGTCAGCCGTTTTTAAATTTCACCTGCCTGTGATTGTAATAGGTGTGACAGAGTGGCAAGACAACAGAGATAGGAAGGGAAAAGTTCTCATGACCACTAATGTCTGTGCCCGAGGAATTGACGTAGAAGAAGTGTCAACCGTTGTCAAGTTTGACCTGCACAGTGTGGAAGTGGCAGCAGTAGTATTAGAATTTCGAGGTCACAGAGTGGCACAATGACAGAGTGTGGAAGTGGCAGCAGCAGTAGTAGAATTATGAGGCCAGAGTGGTACGACGACAGAGATGGGAAGAAACATTTCTCATGATACTAATGTCTGTGCCCGAGGAATTGACGTAGAACAAGTGTCAACCGTTGTCAAGTTTGACCTGCCTGTGACTGTACAAGGTCTGACAGAGTGGCACAACGACAGTGTAGAGGAGGCAGTGGCAGCAGCAGTAGAATTTGGAGGCTACAGAGTGGCACAGTGTGGAAGTGGCAGCAGTAGTAGTAGCAGAATTACGAGGTCACACAGTGGCACAATGACAGAGTGGCCCGACAAGAATGAAAACGTCAGTCAGTAGAATTTTGCAGTCACAGACAGGCCCAATGCAAAGACTGCAAAAGACAGTAGTGAACAATTATGAAGTCACACAGTGGCACAACGACAGAGTGGCCTGGCAAGAATGAAAATGTCAGTCAGTAGAATTTTGCAGTCACAGACAGGTCCAATGCAAAGACTGCAAATGACAGTAGTGCAGAATTATGAAGTCACACAGTGGCACAACGACAGAGTGGCCCGACAAGAATGAAAACTTCAGTCAGTAGAATTTCGCAGTCACAGACAGGCCCAATGAAAAGACTGCAAATGACAGTAGTGAAGGATTATGAAGTCACAGAGTGGCCAGACAAGAATGAAAACGTCAGTCAGTAGAATTTCGCAGTCACAGACAGGCCCAATGCAAAGATTGCAAATGTCAGTAGTGCAGAATTAAGAGGCCATACAGTGGCACATAGACAAAGTGTGGAAGTGGCAGCAACCACAGAGTGGCCTGACAAGATAAAAAATGTCAGTAAGTAATTTCGCTGTCACAGGCCCAGCAAGTAATTTCGCAGTCACAGGCCCAGTGAGCAAATATCAGATGTCAGTAAGTATAATTTAGAGGCAACAGAATGGTACGACGACATTATGGAGGCATTAGTAGTAGCAACAATAGCAGCAGCAGCATGGGCAGACTACAGAATGGTATGGCGACATTATAGAGGCAGTAGTAGTAGCAGGAACAGCAGCATGGGCAGACTACAGAATGGTATGACGACATTATGGAGGCAGTAGTAGTAGCAGCAACAACAGCAGCATGGGCAGACTACAGAATGGTACGGCGACATTATGGAGGCCGTAGTAGTAGCAGGAACAGCAGCATGGGCAGACTACAGAATGGTATGACAACATTATGGAGGCAGTAGTAGTAGCAGCAACAGCAACGGCAGCATGGACAGACTACAGAATGGTACAGTGACATTATGGAGGAAGTAGTAGTAGCATGAACAGCAGCATGGGCAGACTACAGAATGGTACGACGACATTATGCAGGCAGTAGTAGTAGCAGAAACAGCAGCATGGACAGACTACAGAATGGTATGGCGACATTATGGAGGCAGTATTAGTAGCAGGAACAGCAGCATGGGCAGACTACAGAATGGTACGACGACATTATGGAGGCAGTAGTAGTAGCAGGAACAGCAGCATGGGTAGACTACAGAATGGTATGGCGACATTATGGAGGCAGTAGTAGTAGCAGGAACAGCAGCATGGGCAGACTACAGAATGGTATGACGACATTATGGAGGCAGTAGTAGTAGCAGGAATAGCAGCATGGACAGACTACAGAATGGTACGACAACATTATAAAGGCAGTAGTAGTAGCAGCAACAGCAGCATGGGCAGACTACAGAATGGTATGGCGATATTATGGAGGAAGTAGTAGTAGCAGGAACAGCAGCATGGGCAGACTACAGAATGGTACGACGACATTAAGGAGGCAGTAGTAGTAGCAGCAACAGCAGCATGGGCAGACTACAGAATGGTATGGCAACATTATGGAGACAGTAGTAGTAGCAGCAACAGCAGCAGCAGCATGGGCAGACTACAGAATGGTACAACAACATTATAGAGGCAATAGCAGCATCAGCAGACTATAGAGTGGCACGACGACAGTGTGGGGAGGTGGGTGGCAATAACACTAACCGCTGACGATGGTGGGTGTAAAAAGGAGCATCAGATGTGTGGCATCAGGAGGGTGGCAGCATCAGAGTATTTGGTGAGGCAGGTAGCCAGCCATAAGAAACAGTCAAAAAACTGCATGAATGATCTAATGTGACGCATCAGGCGTTGTTGGTTGGGAATCCTGGCTGATCCATGCCTGATTCATCTTGACAAAGGTCAGCCTCTCCACATTTTGGGAGGACAGGCGAGTTCTCCGTGGGGTAACTATGGCCCCCGCCGCACTAAACACCCACTCTGATGCCACACTACTGGCCGGGCAGAACAGCTTTTCCAGAGCAAACTCGGCCAAATGCGTCCACAAATCTAGTTTGGCTGCCCAGTAGTCCAGCGAATCTTCAATGACCGGGAGCAGGGTGCTGTCCAAGTATGCCACCACCTGCTGTTTCAGGTCATCCTCCAGGTCTAGCTGATGCTGCTGGTGAGTAGTTTCTTCACTATGCGGGTGAAGAAAGCTGCTCATCAGCGACTGTAGACTCAGGCTGCTGCTGCTGACGGAGCTGGTACTGCAACTGCCACCCCTACCCCACCAGCAGCCATGGCAGTGGAACATGAGCGCAAAGGACCCCCCCGGTCAGACCTGCGAGAGGAAGGACAATGGCGCAGATAGGCAGCAGCCAACTGACTACATAGGATGTCTCTATAGTAGTTCAGTTTGTCCTCCCTCTTGGCGGGTGTAAAAAAGGCCCCCATTTTAGACCGGTAGCGAGGGTCTAATAGGGTGGAGAGCCAGTAGTCATCCCTCTGCCGAATGGTGACAATACGGCTGTCACTACGCAAGCAAGCGAGCATGCATCGGGCCATTTGCGCAAGTGACTCGGAGGGACTCCCTGCCTCGATCTCCACTGCATACTGCCACAGTGTGTCTCGCTCCTCTGCCTCCTCTTCCTCATCGCCCCGTAGCTCAGTTGGCTGCTCCTGCTCCTCCTTCTCCTCCTCTCCTGTCACTTGGGTAGAGAAACTACCAATTTCTCTAGGCATTCTTTGTGCTCCAATGTCCTCCTCCTCCTCCTCCATTTCAGCCCCCACAGGGCTCATGTGGCCGTGAGATGTAGTTGCAACATCTCCTGTCCCCTGACCAGCCAGATTTAACAGCATATTTTTCAGGATATGAATGAGTGGAATGACGCTGTTCATCCCGTAGTCCTGGCGACTGACAAATAAAGTGGCCTCCTCAAAGGGCACGAGCAAACGGCAGGTGTCACGCATAAGCTGCCACTGGCTGACATCAAAGTTACACAGGGGGTACCTGTGTCGGCTTGGATCATCAAGAAATTGTTTATGGCCTTTCTCTGTTCCTACAGTCGGTCCAATATATGGAGGGTGGAATTCCAACGGGAAACGTCACATATCAGCCTATGTTGGGGGACGCCATTCTGCCGCTGTAGCTTAAGGAGGGTGTGCTTGGCGGTGTAGGAGTGGCTAAAGTGCATGCAAAGTTTCCGGGCCATTTTTAGGATGTCTTGCAGATGGGTAGAAGACTTTTGGAACCGCTTGACAACCAGATTGAACATGTGTGCCATGCAGGGCACATGGCTCAGCCCTCCTTGAGGCAGCGCAGACACCATGTTCTTCCCGTTGTCAGTCACCATTGTTCCGATTTTGAGTTGTCGCAGGGAAAGCCAGGATTGGATTTCTTGATGAATGACACAGAGCAGTTCCTTCCCTGTGTGACTCCGTTCGCCCAAGCAAACGAGGTGTAGAACCGCGTGACACTGCTGTGCCCTGCACATGTGGTATGCTGGTGGGGCACTGTGAATTGTCCCTGCAGTGGAAGCTAAGGACACGGTGGAGGGTGAGGAGGCAGACATTGTCGCAGGAGCGACGGCATGAGAACGTGGAGGTGGAAGTGGCATGGCCTGGCCAAGTTGCTGGTGTGGCTGTGCAGGAACCACATTTACCCATATACTGTCCCTGACCGTAATTAGAGCTCCACACGTTGGCGCTGACGTGAACTTTGGCAGACACCGACAGGCTCAAGGACTGGCCCACCTTCTGTTCTACATATTTGTGCAGGGCTGGTACTGCCTGTTTGGCAAAGAAATGACGGCTTGGAACTCTCCACCTTGGCTCGGCACATGCCATCAGTTCTCTGAAAGGTTCAGAGTCTACAACTTGGAAAGGGAGGGACTGCAGCACCAGCAACTTGGCCAGGAGCACGTTCAGCTTCTGCGCTGTTGGATTGGTCTCTTGGCAATGGCTTCGCTGATCGATTCCTAACGGAATGACTGATGAAGGGTAGAAGGACGAGCAGGAGTATCAGATGATGGGAAGGACAGACAGCTCCCTTCAGCTGAGGTGGTGGAGCCTTGACTACCTGAAATCTGTTGGGTGCCACTGGTTGATGCTGCGGATGCTGTGGCTGCTGCTGCTGCAGGCTGGACCACCGCACTGGAGCCACGGTTCTCCCAGGCCACTTTATGGTGACGCTGCATACGTTGACACAGGGCCTTGGTGCCAACATTTGCACTCTGGCCACGCTTCAGATTCTACAAATAGCTAGGTTGACCTCAGCCGGCGGTTTAACGAAAAACTGACACACCGCCGAATACGTGAATTTACCCCAACATTCTTCACTGACTGGCTGCTACTGCCACTGCCTCCTTGAACCGCTGCACCACTACTTTTCGGCCCGGTAGGCTCCTGCGAAGCAGGTGGTCTACCTCGGGCGCGTTTGGCTCCCGACCTCCCACTGCTGCCACCCTGCTGACTCCCGGCCACGCTAGCGACCTGCTGGCTCCATCGCTGCCTCACGGGCAAGCTGCCACCCTCTTCTCCTGATGATGATGAAGGCCCTAATACACCCGGCTCCCAACTGCGATCGGCTTCATCATCATCGAGTAGTGTCTGCTCGTCGCTGATGTCCAGGCTGTAATTGTCCCACTTCAGCACAGAGCAAATAATATGTTTTTTGGGCAACAGTAATAAATGGCAGGAGCTTTTAATATATAGAACCATGGCGCTGTAGGCCAAGTCAAGATTTTTTTTTTAGAATAATACACGCTACAATGGGCTGTAATTGCCCCACTTCAGCAACGAGCGAAAATTACGTTGTTTTTTTTCAACACTAATGGCTGCTAGAACACTTTACTATATAGAACTTTGGCACTGTACACCTACTAAAACTCTTTTTTTTTATAGAATAATACACGCTACAATGGGCTGTAATTGTCCCACTTCAGCACTGACCAAATAATATGTTTTTTGGGCAACAGTAATAAATGCCAGTAGCTTTTAAAATATAGAACTTTGGCGCTGTAGGCCAAATCAAGCTTTTTTGAGAATAATACATGCTACAACGGGCTGTAATTGTCCCACTTCAGCACCGAGCGAATAATACGTTTTTTTTAAACACTAATAGCTGCTACAACACTTTACTATATAAAACTTTGGCACTGTACGCCTACTAAAACTCTTTTTTTTGAGAAATATACACACTACAACAGGCTGTAATTGTCCCACTCCAGGACAATTCACACAGAGTGAATAATACGGTTTTTTTTAAACACTAATAGCTGCTAGAACACTCTACTATATAAAACTTTGGCTCTGTACGCCTACTAAAACTCTTTTTTTTTTAAGAATAATACACGCTAGAAAGGGCTAAAACTCTTTTTTTTTTAGAATTATACACGCTACAACGGGCTGTAATTGTCTCACTTCAGCACCGAGCGAATAATACGTTTTTTTCAACACTAATAGCTGCTAGAACACTTTACTATATAGAACTTTGGCACTGTACGCCTACTAAAACTCTTTTTTTTTTAAGAATAATACACGCTAGAAAGGGCTAAAACTCTTTTTTTTTTAGAATTATACACGCTACAACGGGCTGTAATTGTCCCACTTCAGCACCGAGCGAATAATACGTTTTTTTTCAACACTAATAGCTGCTAGAACACTTTACTATATAGAAAGTTGGCGCTGTACGCCTACTAAAACTCTTTTTTTTATAGAATAATACACGCTACAACGGGCTGTAATTCTCCCAATTGTCCTTTCCCTACACTTCTATTCAGCAATTTGTACTTTTGATCAGGTTTTGGAACACTTGCCCTAGTGCCTGCAAACGTCTCTCCCTGCACTAAGTTCACTGTACTGTCTCTAAACACCCCTATTGAACTCTGTTCTTCTTCAATAATTCACTCCCTATCCTTTCCCTACACGTCTATTCAGCAATTTGTACTTTTGATGAGGTTTTGGAACACTTTTAACTGTGTGTACACTAATGCCAGAAGCCTAACTAATAAAACTGGTGAACTGGAATTAGTGATGTGTGAGGAGGACTATGACATAGTGGGAATAACTGAGACATGGCTGGATGATACCTATGACTGGGCAGTTAACGTACAGGGTTACAGTCTGTTTAGAAAGGATCGCCAAAACCGGAGAGGGGGAGGGGTCTGCCATTATGTAAAGTCATGTCTAAAGCCCACACTCCGGGAAGATATAAGTGAGGGACATAAACATGTGGAGTTACTGTGGGTAGAAATAAATGGAGCCAAAAACAATAATAAAATACTAATAGGACTTTATTATAAACCACCTAAAATACCAGAGTCCACAGAAAATCTACTTCTAAATTAAATAGACGAGGCGGCAAAACATAATGAGGTCGTTATTATGGGGGATTTCAACTACCCAGATATAGACTGGGAAACTGAAACCTGTATATCTCACAAAGGAAACAGTTTCTTGGAAATAACCAAAGACAATTACCTTTCCCACCTGGTTCAGGACCCAACTAGAGGAGACGGCCATACTGGACTTAGTATTAACCAATAGACCTGACAGAACAACAGATGTGTAGGTTGGGGGACACCTGGGAAATAGTGACAATAATATAATAACCTTCCAACTGTCATTCAAAAGAGCGTTTCTTCAGGGAGGAACAAAAATACCAAACTTCAAAGAAGCTAAATTTAGCCAACTAAGAGAAGCCATAGGCCTAACTAACTGGGACAAAGTCCTCAAAAATAAAAATACAGCCACAAAATGGGAGATTTTTAAAAGCATCCTAATATCTAATTATTAGAGTACCTCTCACAATTAGATATTAGGATGCTTTTAAAAATCTCCAATTTTGTGGCTGTATTCTTATTTTTGACCTTATATTGACCTTTTATTTTTTTACCTTATGGGAATAAAAGGTTAAGGAACAAGAAAAAGACAATGTGGATAAACAGAACTGTGAAGAAAGCAATAAATGACAAACTGAAAGCATTTAAATCACTAAAACAGGAGGGGAGCGAGGAAGCATTGAAAAACTATAAGGAAAAAAATAGAATATGTAAAAGACAAATAAAAACAGCCAAACTAGAGACCGAGAGATTAATCACCAAAGAGAGTAAAACTAACCCTAAAATGTTTTTTAATTATATAAATGGTAAAAAGTATAAACCTGAAGGTGTCGGCCCCTTACAGAGTAATGAGGGGGGAGTTGCAGAGAGCGATGAGGAGAAAGCAAAGCTACTTCTTTTTCTCCACTGTATTCACTGAGGAAAATAAACTGTCAGATGAAATGCAGAATATAAAAGTAAATTCCCCTTTAAAAGTGCCCTGTCTGACCCAGGAAGAAGTAGAGCGGCGTCTTAAAAAGATTAAAATAGACAAATCGCCAGGACCAGATGGCATACACCCCTGTATCCTAAGAGAATTAAGTAATGTCATCGCCAGACCCTTATTTCTGATATTTAAGGACTCTATACTGACAGGGAGTGTTCCACAGGATTGGCGCATAGCAAATATGGTGCCAATATTCAAAAAGGGTCCAAAAACAGAGCCTGGAAACTATAGGCCGGTAAGTTTAACATCTGTCGTGGGTAAACTATTTGAGGGTTTTCTAAGAGATGCTATCTTGGAGTACCTCAATGAAAATAAGCAAATAACTCCGTATTAGCATGGCTTCATGAGGGATCAGTCATGTCAAACCAATTTAATCAGTTCCTGTGAGGAGGTAAGTTCTAGATCTGGACTTCTCCAAAGCATTTAACACGGTACCACATAAAAGGTTAGTATATAAAATGAGAATGCTTGGCCTGGGAGAAAATGTCTGTATGTGGGTAAGTAACTGGCTCAGTGATAGAAAACAGACGGTGGTTATTAACGGCACATATTCAGATTGGGTCACTGTCACTAGTGGGGTACCACAGGGGTCAGTATTGGGCCCTATTCTCTTCAATATATTTATTAATGATGTTGTAGAAGGCTTGCCCAGTAAAATATCAATTTTTGCAGATGACACTAAACTGTGTAAAGTAATTAACACAGAAGAGGACAGTACACTGCTACAGATGGATCTGGATACACTGGAGGCTTGGGCAGAGAAGTGGCAGATGAGGTTTAACACTGACAAATGTAAGGTTATGCATATGGGAAGGAATAATGCAAGTCACCAGTACATACTAAATGGTAAAATATCGGGTAACTCTGACATGGAAAAGGACCTAGGAATTTTAGTGAACAGAAAACTAAGCTGTAGAAACCAGTGTCAGACAGCTGCTGCCAAGGCCAATAAGATAATGGGTTGCATCAAAAGAGGCATAGATGACCGTGATGAGAACATAGTCCTGCCACTTTACAAATCACTAGTCAGACCACACATGAAGTACTGTGTACAGTTCTGGGCTACTGTGAACAAGGCAGACATAGCAGAGCTGGAGAGGGTTCAGAGGAGGGCAACTAAAGTAATAACTGGAATGGGTGGACTACAGTACCTAGAAAGATTATCAAAATTAGGCTTATTCACTTTAGAAAAAAGACGACTGAGGGGAGATCTAATAACTATGTATAAATATATCAGAGGTCAGTACAGAGATCTCTCCCATGATCTATTGTCGGGGTCGTAACGACAATACCCTTCGTCCACCAGTCACTCCAAATCAGATTATGTGCATGTGGTACCGGAATAAGAAAGAGTCAGACACAATGCTGGTTCAATCTCAGTGCATGCGTGTGCTTCTACAAGCAACAGTCGCAGCAACTAACTTTATTACCTGGTTTTCAGTATTCTATACTTTACAAGGGAGGGCGTGCTAAAGGGGGGTTAAGCAAATATATGTCTAGTGTCTGGTCTTATGTTGAAGTCATCTTGTTTGTTCTTCCTCTCCGCGTCTTCTCATCTTTCAAGCTTTGCCTTTTAAGGAGAAGTCCAGCTTAATTTCTCAGCAACCAGGGCATAGGTCGATACTGGCAGCCATCTTAGTTACAATTTCCTTTGTGTCAGCAAGCTACAGGGCAAAGCTTATTGTTTCACAGCATAAAGTACAAAGAATAGAAATATATATATATTTTTACCTTGACAATCCCCCCTAAACACTAAGTTTTTCCCTGAGAAAATCCTTCGAGACTAATCCATGTGATGGGAGAGGGGAGGTGGATTTCTTCATCCATACACCTTAGAGGCTCTCTCCTTGTGAAAGGCCTCCAGGCAACTGAACCCTACACTAGCCTCACATGGAGTTCTCCTGCTGTCCCTAAACTAGGTCTCTCAGCTTCATCTGAGAGTAGGGGGCATCAATTTAGTTTCTTGAGAGGAACATACTTAGGAATCTCCCTTAGGTCAGTGTAAATACCCTCAAGTAGATCCGCTTCCTGATTGAGGAAGGTCCCAGTCGGAGTTGCCTTGGCTATGGCCTTCTTATACAAGGGAATAACACAACAGAGGATCATCAATCCAACTACAATGAGGCCAATTAATACCAGACAAGCTTGTTGAAGGAATCCTTAAAACCACCCAACCAACTGGAAAAGAAAGATGTGTCTACCCCAGCATTAGTTTTCAATTCTTGCTGCCAAGCCAATAATCTTTCTAAGGGCCATCATAGTTTTTTCCCTTTACTCCAGAGTTCTGGGGGATGTAGGTGCAGCACTCTTCTCCCACCATCCCACAGACTCCACCTTTCTCTGCTAGGATCATGTCTAGGGCCAATCTGTTCTGGAGGGTCATCCTGGTATTAGGACCTAGCTCTTCAACTATTCCCTGAAAGGCATCACGGCTGTAGTTGATAAATCTTTGTTCGCTGTAATACACGTAATTGATCCAGTCAACATTTTTATTAATCTGCACCTGTGGAATTAAAGAAGCTAGACCAGCATAGACCTGGTTCTGGGCTTTAAACTGGTCAAGGCACCCCCCTTGGCACCCCGATAGCATCAATGTATACTTGTGGATCTTCTTCATAGCCATGTGAAGCTGATCGAAGCTTCTCTTCTTTCGGGTAGGTTCATCGGGTGTCTCTAGATCCCATGGTAGGATTCTGAACTGCATAGGCCAGCTTAATGAGAGTGCATTGGCCCATCCAAGCGGTGGGCCAACCTAGAGCGGAGCTTACCGTCTCCACATAACCAATAAACTGTCATACATGTATCGTATGTGGTCGACTAACAGGTCAGCATTCACAGTGCTGTTTCCTTGCAGAAGGCCTGGCTCAAAGACCCCTACAGGTGTACCTGACCTGTCGTCCGAGCTGTAGCAAGTATAATTATCAGCTAGAACGGTTACTTCCCTGGTACTCTTACCCTGGGTCTTCGTGTACAAGTGGTACATAATCTAGGCAATCAGAGGAGTTGAAACCTTTCAGCAACTCATCTGCAAGTGGTTATGTTGTCATCTGGAAGGGTCAGGGCATGTGTGTACAGGGTGTGTGTTAGCAGCAGCACAGGCA